>JAYJMJ010075920.1:0-19703 GCA_036873875.1 Laminaria ephemera | reverse complement strand
ACGCGATGTCTGCCTGGTCGGTGAAAACCCGACGTGCTCCGTCCCGGCATTGTAGGGATGCGAGGGTCAATGGTCATGTGACTACCGCTATGCATGAAATGAGTACACCCCCCCCCACGAGAAACCACCCCTCGTCCATAAACAAAGCAAACCTCTACTTAAACATGCCCGCTGCTATCGGGGTCCGTTAGATACCACCAACCCTCGTCCATAAACAAAGAAAACCTCTACTTAAACATGCCCGCTGCTATCGGGGTCCGTTAGATACCACCACACCGCAGGAAACCACCCCGGGTGATGTAAACGCAAAACGAAAAAATAGTTATCATCCGGGGTGGTTTCTCAGTCTGAATGCGGTTAGCACACGCATCCAAACAATCAAGTACGATTACACCATCCGGTTGGTAGCACAAAAGCGACCAACGCCGCCCGTCACTCCCTTCTTGTCAAGACCCTCTGTTACCTACCGGGAAGCGTCAAAATGTACCTATTATCCCAGCTTGCGGTATCACCCCCATATTATCACCCCCCTTTGCTGCCTGGGTGGCTGTGCCAAGCGTACAAGATCTTACCGATCGAACTGCTGTCACCCCCGTTAATATCACCCCCCCCCACGAGAAACTCCGTCCCGGCATTGTAGGGATGCGGGGGTCTATGGTCCTACGGACTACGGTCATGCATGTTACGGCTACACTCCCCCCCTCCCCCACGAGTAACCATCTCGTGGTCGAAAACCCCCGCCCATTATCACCGGGGTTCGTTAGACACCACCCCGCCGCAGGAAACCACCCCGGGTGACAACGCAGCATAGCGCAAAATATTTTATCACCCATTGTGGTTGTTAGGTTGAATGCGGTATGCACACGCACCCAAAAAAACCAAGCACCAGCACATCCTCAAGTTTGTAGAGCATGGCACGAATGCTACGATAGAGGTGAACTTGACCGTTTTGAGGCTCCTCACCATTACGGAGGACCATAGTAATCAGGACCCATGATACACACAAAACCCTATATTTTCCACCGTTTTTACGAACTATATTTGGTCCTGATTACTATGTTCCCCCGTAAATAGAGGACTTCTATATCTCGGCCAACCACCGACTTCGAGAACATCATTAAGTCGTAAACAAAGACGCATGCTACTGACAGTACGGTAGAGGTGCACCCATCTTTTGCTGAGGCTCCTCACTCTCCAAAACTGATCCGGGGAAAAAGAAAAGTGCTACCCGACGAATAATCCCATGGCCTAGGCATAGAACGAAAGTTATGGCAACAGCGAAATTCCGAAGATTCTGGGTGAAGGAGCGCCGTCGTTCGGAAACCGTTTAAGCCGAAACGTTCTACCTCTATCGTACAACGCGTCCCAAGCAAGACTCGAAAAAACGTACCCAGTATCACCGGGGTTCGTTAGACACCAGCCCAGCGCAGGAAACCGCCCCGGGTGATAAAACAGCAAGGTGCAAATTTATTATCACCCAGGGTGGGTGTCAGGCTGAATGCGGTATGCACACGCATCCAAATAAACAAGCACCAGCACACCCTCAAGTTCGTAGAGCAAGACACAAATGCCACGATAGAGGTGCACTTAACTTTTATGAGCATCCTTGCTAGAGGAGCTCTATATCCTGGCCGACAACCGATTTTGAGAAAACCCTTTAAGCCAAGCCCGATACACAACCTGATGGGCTGTTACGGGGGGCCATAGTAATCAGAACCCACGATGAACACAAAAAACATGCGTATTCCTCTTTTACACTATCCATATTTGGTTTTGATAACTGTGTACCCCCCCGTAACAGGTGTCTAACGCATACTGTTGTACAGCACACATAGGAATCCAAAGACATGGGGTGGCTCCTCAGTTGAGAGGTGTTTGGACTGAAAAATGTAGCCCCCACCGTAGCACAGGTGATCTGTCTTAGTGACAGGTGATCTGTCTTAGTGACAGGTGATCTGTCTTAGTGACAGGTGACCTGTCTTAGTGACAGGTGATCTGTCTTAGTGACGGATGCTACAGTAGAGGTGTGCACACCATTCTTTTTCTGAGGTTCCTCCCTTTAGCTCTAGTATACCTCTCCCCAAAAAATCTGATTTGGGCAAACAAGTAAAATGTGCTTTCTCGATGAACAATCTCATGGCTTAGGGAAACAACGAAAATTGTGGGGGAAAAGGAACAAAATTCCGGCGATTTTGGGCAAGGAGACCCGTCATTCACAAAACGTTTCAGCCAAACAGCAGGACGCATGCTACGATAGAGCTGCACCATTTTTTTTCTGAGGCTCCTGACTTGAGGAGCTCTACACCTCCCCCAAAAAAAGATTTGGGGGAAAATAAAAGTGCTACCCGATAAACGATCCCATGGACTACACCAGGTATTCAAACGAAAATTATCGCAAAAAAAAAATATTGAAATTCCGACGATTTTGGGTTAAGGAGCCCCGTCATTCAGAAAACGTTTTTACCAAAAAATGCTACCTCTACCGTAGCACGCGTCAGAGGAGAATCTAGGGTTTCTGAGGCTCCTCACATGAAGAGCTCTCTACCTTTCCCAAGCACAAATTTGACAAAAAGGTGGAAGTGCAACCCAGTGAACCATCCCATTGCCTCCCTCCTGTAGGCATAAACCGAATAATATTTCGAAACAAGAATGACGTTCCGACGATGATCCTGGTTTAAGGAGTCCCCGCACCTCAGAAAAAATGTTCGACAAAAGGTGCTGTACCCCTGGCGTAGCAGGCGTCTATGTGTTACATATACAGCACAACATGCAATCCGGCTACTACGAAGTATGTTCCAAACTTGAATCATGGCGCCCACTCCACGAGCAGAGCTTCTCTTGTCTGCTCTCGGAAGAGGGCCACACCATAACTATACAAGAGTATGTCTGCGGCAAGAGCCTCGTGAATCTCCGAACTTGTACGTGCCCATTCCAGTAACGCTTTCCGCTCCTCAGACTGTATCCCTGGGTTGGCGACCACCTTCGCATTCCACTGACGCACTGGGCTTTTCACCCTTGCGTTGAATAAGCGCATTGACAGTTCCCACTCTATGGCCGAACAAAGCAAAACGGACGGTGAGCGGGGAATGCACGAGCATAAATACTTTCGAAAGCCGTAAGACGCGCGTTGAACAAGGGCAACGACAGCTCCCATTCTAAAGCCGAACGACGGAAAAATGAACACGCGGCAATCGGGGAACGCACGAGCATAGTTGATTTCGAAAACCGCGAGACTTGCGTTGAACAAGCGCACTGACAGCTCCCAGCATAAAAACGAACGAGACATATGACACGCGGGGGGCGGGAAACAGAAAGTATAATTGCCCTGGTCGAGGCTAAGCTTGGGGGGGTCACGTTTAGGGCTCGTGCGAGTGGATACTCCATCGTGTGTATTTCCAATCTTAGGCTGTTGTGCTTGTCGGTTTCACGGTGTGCATCGTCACCGTGTAATTTTTCGTTACGCTGCGCCAACGAAATATACCGGTAGTATACGCCTTCCGTGCCTAAGATTGTAGACCTGGGTTGGCTACTACATTCGCATTCTACCGGCGTATTGGGCTTTTCACCTGTGCGTTGAAAAAGTGCATAGAAAATTCTCCCTTTGAAAACAAACGAGGAAAAATGAACACGCGGCGAGCGGGGAATAGGCGAGCAGAATCTCTTTCGAAAACCGTGAGATTGGCGATCTCCGTAATGACACGCTCGGCGGGAAGGCGCGTTGCATGGCACGTGCTCTGTCGACGAGACCCTCGAAAACATGCAAGAAAACAGCAATTCGAAAGTTGTTGCAAGTTCCTATTTTCTCTGGGTCGCGCCTCTCTCGGATCGTGGCCGCTATATACCTCTATACCTGCGTGCGCGAGACACATGTGCTACTTAGTATATCTTACGAACGGTGCCTTCCGGGTTGCCTTCGGTATCGCACACGCCACCACGCTTTCATGAACCCTCGCAGAGGCAGATACTGTTGCCCTACTATGGGGGTTATCATGTCGCGACACTGTCACGCGCCCGCCAATTGGGATGCGGTCAATGGAGCCACAAAAAAGATACTCCCAAGTTACCCCTCCTGAACACCAGACACTACATGAGCCAATCTCAAACCTGTCACCGGTTACCCTAAAACACGTACGCGATTCGGTGCGTTCTGGTTTAAGGCTTGGTATGGGTAGGAAAATGGTTAACCTTCTGCCAGAAGCAAAACGGACTAATACCCTCCAATTTCCATAACAAATGGCGTTGACGGCATGCCATGAACCTGGCTGTGCAATCACAGGAGAGTTATAGTTGTCCGATCAGCGAGTGTTCTGCAAGCAGATACTCTAAATCTCACCTTCAAAAAGACCCACCGCCGCGTAGGTAGATAGAATCCCCTGAAGGGAAAATGGAACAGCGTGGAAGGATATCCCGTGCAAAGTGAGAAGCAATTCCTTTGTTTTATCACCATCATACCGGTTGCTGCAACACCCTACCTCTACTGTTGAGGCAGATACCAGGTAGATAGCTGTTCTGGTGCAATCTGCTGATGTGTTCAAGGGTGCCTGAAACGTTTCACCTTATCATTCCGTCAGGACGACTTCACATCGATTACATCGCACTGTCATCACGAACGTTATTAATACATGCCTCAAGGCTTCGCATGGGTGCCGACGAAATTCGCCGGCACCCACTCTGGAAAGGGGAGCAAGCGTCAAGAGGTCTGTTGGGAGAGATAAGGGGAATCCATTATTTTTAACGTATACAACTTTGGTGTTATTGATGCTAATGCCAGGGACTGATCCGTGTAACAAAATCCGGATAATTCGGAATTTACTGCTAGGATTTCGGCCAAATTCGACCATTAATAGCAACGGCTCGGTGCACACGGCACGCGTGCCGGTGCTGGCTTTGATTCCTCGCTCGGCGAGGTCGGGGGGTCGCGCCCCCGAAGTTTCGTTCGACGGCGATATAATTATCGTGGAGGTATGGCTTTAATCTGGCTTCCAGAGAGGGGACAATGGTTGAGGCTGCCTTGTGAGGGGTAAAAACCACAGTAATACCGTGCCAGGTAAACGTTCAAAACTGTAGTGAACCTCGTTGGGCTGTATTGATTGTTCTCAAGCATTTCCAGCAACGCTCAAACCCGTACCACTACCGTGTTCTTCGTGCATGCGTAATACATGTTTTAACGGGGGGGGGCTAGAGGCCGTGATGAACCTGGCGTACATGATATGGCAGTGCCACATATCTAAGCGACTATCAAGGGAGCATCCCATGCGCGATCTCTATCAATGGAAAATGTGGGAGAAGAGGGTTTATTGCAAATGTAGCAATGATATCGAGGCTCAACAAAGTTGCTGTTCTGTAGCGTGTGAAATACTTCACTATTGTAGGTCCGTCATGGCCTCTTTTCGCAAATAGCGCGAACGAAATTCTGCAGTTTGTACATAAGCGTATAGAAGGTAGTAGTGTTGGGAGGGAGATGAAATTGATTTATACTATAATTCAGACTAATTCCAAAATTGGCTCAATTTTTATCTTGGCGGAGTCGATAGATGGTCAAGGATCTCTGTAGGGTACGCAAAAAGTGCCATCATCTGCTTGGTCGGTGCTGCTGCTCTCCATTCAAACGTACATCTCACGCACCTTGATCTTGGAGTGAAGCAGCCAGCCCTCCGCGGTATCGATGTTATGCGGTTTAAAGTCTCTTTCTCGCTGTAAAGTTGAAGCCGTGTAACGGTTGAAATAACACGGAGAGTGTAAAGTTGAAGCCGTGTAACGGTTGAATTAACACGGAGATGAGTAAATCACAGGCACAAAGGAACGGCAGCGGAGACAGACACAAGGCAAAGGCGGAGTAGCAATGTTGTGCGGTTGTTAAGTATGTTTCTCGCTATGAAGTTAAGATGTGCAACGGTTGAACGTACACAGAGATTAATGTATCCTAGACACCAACAAGGGCACGAGAGACATACCAAACAAATACCGTACAATTCTTTGAGAACGCCCCCCGAGGCGCAAAAACATTTTTGGTGGAAAGCAACACCTCGGGGCGTTCTCAGAGGTACGAGTAGGGGGGTGATCTTTCCACAAAATAAATAAAAAAACATCCCGGGGCATAAAGTCTCCTTGGTGTTGGTTTCTTTTTATTCTGTTCGGGGCAAGAGCCAGAGTATCGCTTGATGCAGAGTGAGAATCTTGCAGCACCATACGGCATTTTGGCGTTGCGTACCGGCAGACCTGTGACAGCGCAAGTCGTATGTTTGTCGGCAGGAATACCGAGGTGATGCTCGATTTTTAGTTGATGGAATGACTTTTAATGTGAAATAATAACAACAACGGCAGCAACAACAACGATAACAACAGCAACTACAACAATGTTGCCGCAATGAATGCCTTGGATTTTTCTGTGAACGCCCCCTCGGGCGGTAAACAAAATAGGCGAGACAGGAACACCCCGGGGCGAAATCAGAGGTAGGGAAGCGAAAAACAAAAAGTAAAAGATCACCCCGCGGCGTTCCAAACGTTTTTTGGGCTTCACCGGCGGTGTTTTTTTGTGGGGGGGGGCCTTCTCAGGGAAGGGCGCGTTCTCAAAGGATATTACGGTACACAAATGCCCAGGCACATATCTGCTGTACCTCACCCAAACCTAACTTTGGGAAAAATTGCGCGCTTGGTCCCCTTTACAAGTTAACCCATACCAGTAGTGTGGATACAACTACTTGGAATTGCAGTGGGACGCGTGCCACGATAGAGGCAGCACTTTTCGGCTGAAACGTTTTCTGGATGACGGGGCTCCTTCACACAAAATCGTCGGAATTTCATACTTTTTTTGCATCAGTTTTCGTGGTATACCTAGGCCATGGGATTTGTTGATCGGGTTGCGTTTTTTTGTTTTTTTCCCCAAATACGGTTTTGGGAGAGAGGCATAGAGCTCCTCAAGTGAGGAGATGAAGAAACAAAATGCTGCACCTCTGCCGTAGCATGCTTCGTGGATTTTGAATCATTCACTTCTAAAAGCGATAATCCGATGAACAATCCCACGACCGAATGTAGTTATAAAAGGAAACATACCTGGTACAATTTAATCGAATGAAAAGGATTCCAGCGATGTCGGCTAGTTCCTCGGATCAGGAAGCTTCCAGTCTGAAAGAAATCCTTTGGTCAATAAGTGCTATCCATATCGTGGCACACGTCGAGTTTGCTGATGCATTTCAATGAGCGTTCTCAGCCTTTCGCGACGAAGAGTGCCATATACCGGGCCAGCACCTCTCGGTCCCAGACAACTGTATATATGCGACTAAACTGCGGTCAAGGTTTGACGCATCCACAAGGCCGGCAGCATCAACCGGCAACTCCTGCTCGAGTGCGTGCCTCGTCGCGGCAAGACAAGCAATCCTACAATGTACATTAGCCACTTTCGTGGTCAAGACTATTCATCACATATATGCTGCCTTCCCCTGTTACTGCGTGGTCTCGGTGCCTCGCTATGATCGCACACATTCAGTTTTTCAAGTGATCATGTAGTAGTTGGCGCTGAGCCGTACCATTGCATTATGTACCTCAAACCCACCGTTCGATCAAGATAGCTATAATTCACCATTGACACATGCTATACGATAGGTGCACCAGTTTTTTTCTGAGCCTCCACACTTGAGGAGCTCTGCAACTTCACCAACAAACTGATTTTGCGTAAACAATAAATGCAACCCGACAAACAAACCCATGGCCTAGGTAGGTACACAAAAAAACAGATAGCAAAACAAGAATGACATCCCGACCAAAGAAAAACGCCAAAACGTGCTACTTCTATCGTAGCACGCTTCCATTGGAGAACGCAAGTAAGGTGCTGATGCAAGCTACGGTAGGGAGGATGTTACGCTATCATGTTCCGGGGCTCCTCACTTGAGCAGACTTGCGCCTAAACGAAAAGGTGACATTCGTCGTCAATGAAACTTCATGAACAATCCCATTGCCTTGCCCACCGGACACATATCATACTGCGATAGAGGTGCACCAGTTTTTTTTTCTGAGTATCCTCACTTGAGCTCTGAATCTGACCCAAGAACTGATTTTGAGCAAACTGAAAGTGCAACCCGATGAACAAACCCATGGCCTACGTATACAAAAACTTCAGACTGAAAAAAACAAGGACGACATTCCGACGATTTTGGGTTAAGGAGCCCTGTCATCCAGATCCAAAAAAGTAAAAAAGGTCTTACCTCTATTATTGTAGCACGCGTCAACGGTACCTATTTAACGACAAATTTTGTAAAAAAATGGGATTCTAACAGCATTGGGTAGTCCCTCAGTTGAGCAACCCTGTCAGTGAAAAACGTGATTGTCTAGAATGTGCCACCCCTACCGCAGCACGCTTCAGCTTCACATCATCACGCAAGTCAACTGCTTCATGTACAGTACCCACCGCACGTTCCGGCTCGCACAGTTCAAGCTCGGGGTCGCAGAGGATGGAGTGCATCATCAAAAGGAACGCTCTGTTGCCCCATTCCAGCGATGCAAACTCCAAAAGTCGATCCCGGAGAGGCTCGCGTTCGCCCTGGGAATCGCCACACCACTGCTTGCCGAGGTATCATACAGGGCAGGGTCAACGCGACAGAGGTCCATCGGGGCGAACAGGAGGGTATCTTATCCCTTAGTCGAGAAATGTTTTGCTGGCGGTGGGACGGCTGATCAACGGAACATCCCGGAATATCAGTACTTGATCAGTAAGGGGGTTTACCGAATATGTGGTAAACTCCAAAAGTCGCTCCCGGAGAGTCTAAATTTTGCCGTCGGAGTCGCCACACCACTGCTCATCGAGGTACAGGGCAGGGTCAATACGACGAGGGTCGAATAGGGCGTTCATCAGTAGTGCAGGAGGGTACCTTACCGCCAAGTGGAAATTAGTGTATATTTGCGTGTGTTAACCATTGAAACATCCCGAAATGTAAGTATTAATGCTGCAGTTGAGCAATGAGGGGGTTAGTCGGGCAAGTGGTAAATTCCAAAGGTCGATCCCGGAGAGGTTCGTTTTCGCACTTAGAATCGCCACACCACTGCTCGTCGAGGTACAGGGCAGGGTCAATACCACGGGGGTCGAATAGGGCGTACATCCTTATTACAGGAGGGCACCTTACCGCCGAGTGCACGTTAGTGTGTGTTGACCAACGAGACATCCCGAAATATAAGGAGTTGCTCCGTAAAGTCGTTTCTGGAATACCAGGTATGTGGTAAACTCCAAAAGTCGGTCCCCGAGAGGCTACAGTAGGTTTCGCCCTTAGAATCGCCAAACCACTGGTCGTCGAGGTACATGGCAGGGTCAATGTGACGGAGGTCAAACAGTGCATTGATGCCGTCTAGCGCGAAACCTGCCTAATTCGGGAAGGGCAGGCAGAGATCACACAATCATCTGTGGGCCGACTACAGTTGGTTCCACACCTTGCACACGTGGGGGCAAATCGAACGCGCTATAGCGCGCTGATAAGTAGATGGGTTAAATGTGTGTGCTACGATAGGGGTACTGTACCTCTTTTTGGTCCTGTACCTCTTTTTGGTCATGTACCTCTTTTTCGTCATCACATTTCTGACTGGCGGGGCTCCTCAGTTGAGGAGCTATTCCATATCGTTGGAATGCCATTTTTGTGGACGCGTGCTCCGATATAGGTAGCACTTTTCGGCTCAAAACGTTTTCTGGATGACGGGGCTCCTCAACACAAAAAATCGTCGGAATTTCATACCCTTCATGCAATGTTCTTCGTAGTAATCCTATACCAGGTATGGTATGCCATAGGATTGTTTATCGGGTAGCACTTTTGTTTTTCCCCAAAAATATGGTTTTTGGGAGAGGTATAGAGCTCCTCAAGTGAGGAGCCTCAGAAAAAAAAATGGTGCACCTCTACCGTAGCATGGGTCTGTGTTTTCACAATATCAATATCATTCGTCATGTACCTAGGTCATGGGATTGTTTATCGGGTTGCACTTTCATGTTTTCACAAAAGCAGTTTATGGTTAGGTATAGAGCTCCTCAGGTGACGAGCCTTAGAAAAAAAATGGTGCACCTATATACCGCAGCATTCGTCGGTTTTTATCTCGCGAGTTGTTCCTGTACGCACGCACGCAAAAAACGATATCGTCATACCTTGGACGGCCTGTTTTGGATGTCATGATTTGTAGGACAGTAATAGAATGCCGAGAGTAGCCTCTCGATAGGGTCCCTCAGCATCGTGAAGTATTCACAGTCCCTTCCAGCGGCCTGCAAGGGTCGCCTGGGAATACATCGGGTGGCAACAACAACAAATAAGGGACTTTGTTACACAGACAGATACAGTGCAAGGGCAACCAAGCGTCTTCATGATCGACACTAGTAGCTTTTAATGCCGTTGAGGATGACTATTTCAGCAGTGGTCCCTCCGTAGTGCCAGTCGGGTTTGTGCCGGTCGCCCGCTTCAGTGCCTGTGGAATCGCGTTTCACAAATGGGAACTACTGTGTAGTGGCAGTATGCGGAACAGTGTTGGTTTCCGCTATATATAGTGTCGGTATTTCCGGCGCTATACAAGCATCACTACTGTAATAGAGTACTGTGTAGACATGCCTAGCATGGGGGCAATGTCAACCTACTATGATACTGCATGCATCTACTAGCCCTCGGAGGACCAAGGATATGGTGGAGGGCGTACGACGCGTGCTCCGATAGAGGTAGCATTTTTGGGCAATTATATTTCTGAAAAACGGCGCTCCTTAACCCAAAAATCGTCGGATTGCCATTCTGGTTTTGCAATATTAATGTTTTTTGGACTTAGGCCATGGGTCTGTCATCGAGTTGCACTTTGCGTTTACTCAAAAATCAGTTTCTTGGGTGAGGTATAGAGCTCTTCAAGTAATAACCCTCAGAAAAGGAGTGGTGCACCTCTACCTGAGCATGTGTCGTACCCCTCTTTTTACTACCGGGTTTAGACAACTGTTTGTAGTGCGAGCGGCCTTTACCTCGATCATAAACGAACTAAGAGTAACAATGTTCTGTTGGCGTAGCGCAAAAATACCACCAATGGCGGTGCGTGCCACGAAATAAAAAAGTACAAAACAAACAGGATAGGCACTCGCGCGAGTAACCCTGAGCCGCTCAAACCCTGGCCCTGAACATCCCCCCCCCCCCGGGTAAGAGCCAGAGCTTTGGCCGTAGTAAAATATATTGCGAAAAACCCCACCTGAGCATTTCCCCGTATCCCACGATGACCGAAGCGTTGTGGACGGTGTTTAGCCGCATGGCCGGTGTCGTCCTCAGCACCCCCGTGATAAGACCTGGCAAGAAGGCAATTGCAGCTTGTAAAGAAGCACTCTGACGGTAATTTGCAAACGGTGAATGGCAATACAAAATTGGACGATAATCGTTTTGGCGGTATACCACAGTATAGTACCGTTTATGAGGTTTTACCCCCGGTAAAGTTACCGAGAACTACCCTGGTCTCATACGAATGTTAACGGGGGCTCGCACAGTTGCAATAGGGCTACGCATTTACCATCTATTGATTGCATTTGTGCTACAGTATGGTATTTCCGTGTCCCTCTAAGTCGGGGTGGGCTAATGTTATGGTATCCCCGTATCCATCTTTTTTCTATGGAGGTGTTGCTGTTTCTCTATGAATATATATAATAGGAACCAATCCACCCATCTTGTAACAAGACCTCAGGGTGAGGCAAGGGCAACAATATCAACTGCCACGGGTCGGCGCTGAACACAACCAGAGCCAACCTGCCCAACAGGATTAGAGCCCTTCCCGTACTCTGTCTCATCGTAATAGGCACCGCAACAGTGGTATCTTAACCCTTCTGGGACCCGTGTCTGACGCGTGCTACGATCGGAGTACAGCACCTTGTTTTGGCCAAAGTAAGGTATTCTGACTGAAGGGGCTCCTCAACTACCAAAACTACCCAACATCGTCCATCTTTCGACGCCTGATACGATAGGGGTACGGTACCTCTTTTTGGCCAAAGTATAATATTCTGACAGACGGGGCTTCTCAAGTGAGGAACTGCCTCATCATGCCGTTGATTGCTTACTATATTATTCGTTGTACGTCTAGGTTATGACTTTCTTCGTCTGCTTGCGGTTTCAGATTTTTGACGCCCATCAGTGTTTGGTTTCGGTACGGACCTCCTCAAATGAGGAGCCTCGGACTATTAATAGTAGGGTGCACCTCTATCATAGCGCGCGTTGTCCAGCGACCGAAAAAGCGACAAGATCAGTTTCACCAGCCTTCCACGATCAAATCTGCAACAGTAAAGGCATCATCATGCTGTGCGCGTGTCGTACATCTCCTTCTGTCACTTCGGGCACGCCCTCTACCCCAGCAACCGACCGACAAATGACGCATGCTACCAGGTACGGTAGAGGTGCACCATTTTTTTTCTTGAGGCTCCTCACTTGAGCTCAATATACCTCCCCCCAAAAACTGATTTTCGAGAAAATTAAAAGTGCTACCCGATGGACAACCCCATGGTCTAGGTATACAATGAAAAACAATGCAAAAGATCCCCGGAATAATCCCAAAGGGTTTGGGTTAAGGAGCCCCGTCATTCAGAAAACGTTTAAGCCAAAACGTGCTACCTCTATACCCCAGCAACCGACATGTGCTACGATAGGGGTTAGCCCTTTTTTGCAAAAAATATTTTCTGAATGACGGGGCTCCTTAACCCAAAGCTCGTCAGAAAGTTGGTTTTGTTCAGCAATATATTTTTTGCATGCCTATGCCATGGGGTTGTTCAATGGGCCGCACCTTCAGTTTTTTCTCAAACTCAGTTTTTGGGTGAGAGGTATAGAGCCCCCCAAGCGAGGAGCCTCAGGAAAAAAAAATTGGCGCACCTCTACCGTAGCATGAAAGCATGTGTCAACCTCACTTTCTTTGTGTGGCCGGTACTGTAATTTGTCACTTCTTTCGAGATTTTTTCCCGGTGAAGCCCCAAAAGGATTGACGCGTGCACGTGATGATGCACTTTGCACTTCCTGTCGCGTTTCTGCGAGCGTTTATATACAGCCGACGCATGCATCGGTGGTAGAGGTGCACCGTTTTTTTTTTTCGGAGTCTCCTTTTTACTTGAGGAGCTCTATGCTATACCTCCCCCCCCAAAAAACTGATTTTTGAGAAAATTGAAAGTGCTACCCGATGGACAATCCCTTTGGTCTTAGGTATACAACGAAAAACATTGCAAAAAAAAGGAACGGAATCTCAGAAGGGTTTTGGGTTGAGGAGCCCCCGTCATTCAGAAAAACGTTTCTGCCAAAACGTGGTACCTCTATCGTAGCACGCTTCAGCTCTGGACACTGGACACCTCATAAGAAACAGGCAATGATGAAGGCATGCTGATATCTACAGGAGTGTAAGAAATCCAGGAGACATTTTACTACAGATGGCGTACAACGCACCCTTTCTCAGATACGAAATCTGGCCTAACCCAGCGTTCTTGTTCCTGATTTCGTGTCCCCTGTGCTGTGCACCATGCATATCGCCGTAAATCGACAGCCTACCCGTGTGTTTTATCATCACCGAGGGAGGAGCGTACGCACCTGGCAACCGGGTGGCCTCCCTCCTGCTGCTTTGGAATAGCTGGTTCTTCACGCTCGAGCCCCCACTTTTCGTGAAGTGGTTGAACACTAGCCGCGTGCATATTAACCAAAAACAAGATGCGTACAGGGAATCATCATGGGCAATACTATACATCATAAGGTACTGTAGACGAATAGCAAAAGAGGCAGCAGTCCTTCATTTCATAGACCGGGGTCATTGCCTTCCAGACTACACGAGCAGGATGGTGAATTCGCGACGAGATTGTGGCCGGGTTCTATGACGCGACGAAAATGCGTCTACCGATAGTGGGGTTATCCTGTGGGGTTCGTTGTACAGGGCTTGCTCTACGCGTGCTGCGATAGGGGTAGCGATGGTTTTTGCTCAAATATTCTCTGAATGACGGGCGCTCCTTAACCCAAAATAGTCGGGATATCATTCCTGTTTTGAAATGTGAAGGTTTTTTGTGTACTTAGGCCATGGGATCGTTCATCGGGTTTCACTTTCGACACATGGTACGATAGAGGTGCACCAGTGTTTTTCTGAGCCTCCTCACTTGAGGGGCTCTGTACTTCACCCACAAACAGATTTTGAGTAAACTGCATGTGCAACCCGATGAACAAACCCATGGCTTAGGTATACAAAAAGTGCATACCAGGTATTGCAAAACAAGAATGACATTCCGACGATTTTGGGTTAAGGAGCCCCGTCATTCGGAAACGAAAAAGCCGAAAAGTGCTACCTCTATCGTAGCATGCGTCTTTCACTTTTCTCAGGATTATGGTATGGGTGAGGTATAGAGCCTGAGAAAATAATTGGTGTACCTCTACCGTAGCATCGTATGTTACTCGCTATTCTATGGGAATCAATATAGGCTCTCGCAGAAAGCCCAACTATCGGGGAGGAATAGCGGGCAGGAGCTAAACCCTAAGCCTGAGCCCGAAGAACGCGAAGGCATGCGCCTACCGACGAGTTACGTCGACTACGTCACACGGATACCGGAAGCCACCCGATGCGTTCGGTACGGAAGTTAGACGGGTCGGGATCTCTCTAGCTCTCACCTGTGCAGTAGCGCGGTGGTTCACTCGCAGGACTCTCGGCAAAAATCTGTCATCGGCAGCGAAACAAAGAGACGTAATCGATCAAACAATACCTGGAATTAGATATCAGCACCACACCTCTCTTACGGGGGCATCTGCCCTGTCGAAACTGCACTATTATATACCAGGTACTTCATTTTTCATTCAAGAAAGAAATGGGCCTGAGATCAAGGTTGCGGCAGGGGGGTGACTTTTACGACCTCTAACCTCTACTTTCAGCGACTCGGAGTCGCTCGCTCGAGTGGTTATTTATCTACGTGCTTTTCGATTTCGCGCTATGCGCTGCCATGGAGTTGTCGCTACGCTGCGCCAGAACAACATACCTGGTACTACATTTAAGCCACTTTTTGAGTGAGGTACTGGGCCACGCACGCTTGTGGCCGACCCTCGGTAGAGAAACCGGGGGTGCCCCCCTAGCGTATAGCCTAGATCCTGAACAAGAAAACTGCTACGTGCACCAGTTATACGAATTAAAATGGTAAAGGCATTGTTGTCGCCGGGGTGTGCCGCCGTTGGCCCCGTATCTCACGCTTCTACTGCCGACACGACTCCAATTCGATCCGGGCCGAGCGCCCCGGCCTCTCTGCCGTCTGCCGCAGGGAGGTCCGTCGCCCTTGTGGGTGTGGGACGCGCATGCCAGTTTTCAAGGAGGCTTAGGGTAAAATACCTGTTGCTCATGTAGGCCAATCAAAGTTTACCCTGCGAGTACGATCGTAGAAAATAAATCCATACACATGTCGACTGTGAGCTGCATGTTGCATGGGATTCAAATCTGTCATGGGTGGGTGGTGGTAGGGCGCCATACCGCAGAAGAAGCCGACATCAAACAGGCCCAAGCCACAGCCCCAACAATTATCGGTCGGACGAGATGCTCCATTTCCGCAGATTGTCTGGCAACGCTGACCCCCCTCCCCTCGCTTTATCGGGCAGGGGCCTTACCAGCACGCACCTCTGAGACACCTGTTGGGTAGCATGTGACAAAACGGGTCAGTAACCAGACTGAATTAAACTGAATGAACAGACTACCGTAGAACACGTGTGATAGATAAAACAGACTACCGCAAGGGTAGCAAGCACGTTTTGGTAAAAATATTTCCGATTGACTGGGCTTCTCAGCCAAGGCGCTACCCAATATCCCTGGGACACAAATTGTGCTGTACAAAACCATGCGTTTTGTGCCTCGGCCATGGGATTGTACATCGGGTGGCACATTCAGTCAGTGTTTGGACGAGGCCGAGCGCTCCTCAAGTAAAAAGCCTCAGAATATGTTAGGTAGTCTACCGCTATCGCAGCACGCGTCAATAACACACCCCCTCAGACGATTTTCCAGGCAGATTTGTAGCCAACGCGGCAAACGTAAACACCGAGCGATGTGTCTATGGAGAGGTCTCGACAAGAGCTTTCCGAAGCCACGATTTTCGTTGTGTGTGCCGGCCTTGTTTTGTAAAATTTCTTCTAGGAAAAAAATAGCAAGGGGTTTGCTATCTTGCGTGCTATCTTCCCAATCCCACCCACCGATATACTGCCGTACACCAACACAACACCAATCCAACGCCAACCCAACGCCAACGCCAACGTCAACGCCAAACTATCTCACCCCAACGCCAACCCAACCCAACCCAACCCAACCCAACCCAACCCAACCCAACCCAACCCCAACCATGCTAAGGGCTTTGGTGTTGCGCAGGCTGCCAACTTGACTTGACCATCCCGGGTCTATTAAACTTGCGATTGCAGAGCTAGTAGTAAAGTAACCCTTGCATACAGGTAATATATCTTACCTGAGATCGTTGTTTACTCTGTTGGAGGTCATGGGACGCCTATATGGTCCGACACTCCCAGGACACATACCGAAATGTTAGATTGTGTTTCATAAACTGTAACGCTCGCCCTTCCTTCCTGTTGTATCATACCATGGAAAAGTAAATCGCAGTACCATGGGAAAGGCCTATCGCGGTGTACTCTATTCCCTCGTGTTATTTGCGACGCAAGAGGTGGAGTTATCTCGAATTACGGGTTCCCCTTTTCAAGACTCAAAATATCTGAAAGTATCCGAGTCCCTTCTTTATCCTCTTTTTTACTTGTTCTGTTGTCCACCTTTTTCATGTCCCTAGACGATAGGGAGAGGCGATGATATAGCGGTATAGGCCCTGCTATCACCCTAGTATTTATTAATAGAAAGCAGGTGAAATATCATGCGGCAATGCACCTACAGAAGTTACGAGTACAGCAGTACAACTGCTGTAGTGTAGTTGCATTCGTAAACATGGCTGGCTGTTGCCACGACGCCGTTTGATTGTGGCCTACTTTCTTCGGTCTGTCTTGTTTTATTTGCCTCAATTTTGTTTTTCTGGGTACCTACGTACCTACAGTATGATAAGATATGATACCCTTCCTACAGTATGATAAGATATGATACCCTTCCTTCTTGCGTATCCATGAACTATTCTTTAGCCTCGTGCTGTACGGTCGGAGTGTTGCGATTTTTTTGTTTTATCTTTCTTAAAGTGATAGACCATGCGACAACGCTCCTACTCTTATAGTAAGTGTATTCGGAGGAACCCAGTGTGGTTGCTGCCCCCGACCCTGGTTGGGTGGTGTCACCTTTTGTTTCCTTGATGGCATGCAGTGTACCATGTTTCCTTGATGGCATGCAGTGTACCAGGTAGTCGGTTTCAGTTGCGAGTCTTGAAACGTTTGTACCAGTATGGGCCTGATACGTACGTACGCTACCTTCCGATTTCACCTTTCTTTATTTCTACCTCCTTGGTCGCCCCGGGATTCACCCTCTCTTTTGTCGATTCTCTCGTGTGCGGCCCCGCCGCCGTGAGCTCCCCGCTCCTGCCCGTGCCTAATGCCCTTGTCCCCCCCACCCCCCCCCTCGCGTGCGAAGACCCCTTACCGCAAACCCCCTCCCTCCCGCCCGTACACGACGGCACGACCGCTGCATTCCGCCCCCCTTCGCCTGCGTACCCCCTTAGTTTAGCCGTGCAGCCCTCCCTTGCCGCCCCAGACTTCGACCTTTCTGTGTACTATGTCCCCCTTGTAACCCACACCCCTCCCCCTGACCCTCTCCCGTACCATGCCGGCCACCTTTTGTTCTCTTCTGACCCCCCCCCCCCTTTGCCCCTCGTACACCCCACCCCCGCTTATGTTGCACCTGGGCCATCAAATGCGAGACAAACACCACCACATGACACCCGCCGCCCACTCTTCCCCGTATTACTGCACCTGCGTCACGAAATGCAACACACACACCACGACATGACACCAAAACATACCAGAACACTCCAGAACAAACAAAACACCCGTAGCACACAAAACGCACCTATTTTACGGAGGACCACAGAGTAATCAGGACCTACGATACACACAAAAACATATATGTTCAACTGTTTTTACTAACTATATTTTTGTCCTGATTACTATCGTCCCCCGTAAATATCATAAACCCACAATAACATGCCTGACACCTGGCACGAAAATTAAAAAAAAACACCCCGAAAACCTTCCAAATAGAGGCCTCGACACCTATTGATAGTGAATCTTTAGGGTGGTTTTGGCCGTGGGGCCTAAAGTCGACCACCCGACCCGAACCCTAACCCTAACCCGAACCCGAACGCTATGCGGTGACCTGTGCTTGGATGCTGTGTGGCTTGTGGAGGCTTTTAGGTTGGCTCGGCAGGCTTGGATGCTGTGCTTGGAAAGACTCTAGGTTGATTCGGTCGGATTGGGATGCTGTGGTGTGGGGAGACCCTAGGTGGGTTGGGCCGCTTCTATGATTACCCTTGGCCAACCAGAGTGCGTCAATAGCTACCTTAGGAAGATTCACAATCAACAGATGTCAACTACTCTCCAAATACTACCAGGTACCATGGTACCAGTGGTACCAAACTAGACGCATCCTACGGAAGAGGCAGCATTTCTTTTCTGAGGGTCCTCACTTGAGGACCTCTACACCTCACCGGAAGAGGCAGCATTTCTTTTCTGAGGGTCCTCACTTGAGGAGCTCTACACCTCACCCAAAAACTGATTTCGAGAAAAAATATAAGTTCTACCCGATGAACAATCCATTAGGCTAGCTAGGTATACAACGAAACACATTGCAAAAAACAAAATTAAATTCCGACGGTTTTAGGGTTAAGGAGCCCCGTCATACAGAACCGTCATACAGAAAATGCTTGAGCCCAAAAGTGCTACGAGTATCTCGATCGTAGCACGTCATTACACTATACACACCGAAACACGTTGAAACACCCTAAAACACGCCAAAATCACACCAATACATCCGAATACCACACCAAACACATCGTAACACAACAAAAACACCCCGAAACCCGCCAAAATCGCACATATACATCCAAATACCATACAAAACACACAGAAAACCACATCGAGATACACCAAAACACCGCAACTAACACACGAAACACGTCATGAAACCACCCTATAATATCGAACAAGAACACACACACACACCGGAACCACACACTGTACACAGAAATTTCCCATTTTATCCATACTGTTGTATCCTACCTGGTACCTGGTATATGATTCTTTACATGGCCTGCATAGGCGGCTCCACGAAGCTCTCGAAAAGCCACTCAAATCCCCCCTCTGGCTCCCATACCCCCCCCCCCGTCCAGCTGTTGTTGTTGTTGTTGTTGTTGTTCTCACATTAACTCTCATAATCAAGTACGTGAATACAGGACAGGCTCTAGTCACTCTGGAGTGTAAGACTACCCCAGGAAAAAAATAGAACACGCGTATGATTACATAAACCGCTATTATTGAAACTTGTGCCAGAAAGCACAATAAACACCTTATGGCATTTCGAAACAACGCATGGCGACACAAACATTGATGATAACCTACTGTATCATTACGGGTTTACCTATATGTACATGTACAAAGATAGTTATACCAGTCAAATAGAACGTATAACCCGATGTTAAATTATAATTTTTCCCCCCCGAACCAATCTACAATTACAAAGACACCTGGAACCAACAATTTAGTCGTCACAAATTCAAATTAACCAAATAACCACATCTTCCCAAACCA
>JAYJMJ010075812.1:0-19707 GCA_036873875.1 Laminaria ephemera | reverse complement strand
CCTAAGTATTGATGGAAATAGACCAAGCATGTATTGCATTGTGAAGTCTGATTTATTCTTCTACCCTTACGCTGGTCAACGATTATCCCACGTTTTGATGGGAAATAGGCCAGAGGTAAGTTTGTATTGTGAACATGGTTGAATAAGGTTATAAGGCGGGAATGGAGTAGTTGAGTACTGAGAGAATGGAGTAGTTGAGTACTGAGAGAATGGAATAGGCCTAGTTGAAGACTATGTTCGGAATAGTTGGGAGAATGTGGTGGAAATCGAGTCTGAACGAATACTGTTTGTAGCATTCGTTGTGCAACATTTATTGTCTAATTCTGATAACTTGGTTTAAGTATCGTCCCGGTGGACAACAGCAATCTCAGACTAGAAAGTTATTCATTGCACACCTAGTGAGAGAAGTGGCGATAGACTTGGGGGGGCGAGTGTGGTGAGATTGGGTTTTTCATTTGGACGTAGTATGGACAGTTGAGTTCATTAAGAATTGGAGCGGAAAAGGAAAGTCTCTGGAAAGAATACGAGTACGAGTAGGAAGTTTGAATCGGGTACTTGCAAATTCTACATGAGCAAGAATTCCGATTAGTCTCTTTTATCGGTTGTCCTAGGCGGGATTTAACCCAGGAAATAACAGGTTTACCGAATTGCAGAGTGAAGAAGCAAAAGTTTGAATTGAGCGGACCAAAAATGGGTAGCACACTAACCCCAGGTAATTAAGTGGAGATTTCGTAGAACACGTTGAGAAGCATAGGATAAATTGTAATTGTAAGAGGAACAAGGACAGGAGTACGTTTGGAGTCGAAAGTAGCAGGACGCTGCTGTAAATGCCATGGGAGACTAAGGAAGAAGTGAGTCTTTGCTAGTGGCAGTAGCCGAGAGTAGCGTTGGGTAGCAGTTATCTAAGGAGAACCAGCTTTTCGTGTGAGAACAGCAGTAGTCGGGTTGAACTAGTGAGAAAATGATTGATCAGTCTCGTCATTTTCCAGTCCTCAACCACTTGCTGTAGGGACATTGATAAAGACATAATTCTCCTTGAACGCGAGCCACTGCACCGATACAACGAACATCAGCATCAGCATCCATCAGCTCAGGCTCAGGACTACAGGTCCTTTTTACGAGCTTTTTACTGACAACCATTAACAGGAGTGCGATGTTCGTCGAGGCGTTGCTTGTCCAGGGATCGGGGATATGGCAATGTCCCACTCTTCTGTTTTGAGCTTTGAACATGACCATTGCCATCAACCAGCGTCTCGATCCTCTCTATCAACAGGCTGAGACAGACAGGAGGTGGGATGAGCAAAAGACGCAAGACCGGCAGGTGGGAGTTGAGCAACACGTTTTCCACATCGTTACGTATAATAGTTAGGTGCTACTCTGTTAAAATCTAGCCTCCGTTTGGGCCTTGGGGTGGATTCCTACTGCCTCCCTTCTGAATTGTTGTTGGCGTAGGAGTTTTTTGCCGGGGAGGGTAACGGAAGTTTGCAATGCGTTGCTGATGAGTCGTAGTGCTCTCGATAAGTACAAAACAACCAGTAATTGCCAAGAACCCAAGCGTGTTCTGGCCGACCCAAGCCAGAGCACACGGAGCTCGACTCGGGATTGCTCCGGGTGAGGGGTGTCCTTCCCACCATTGTCTCCCACGTTTTTTCCATGTTTTTCATTGTATTCGCCACTTCCCCCCGAACCAAAATGCCTACTTTTTTCAAACTCCAATTTCGAAACCCGCGGTCCAGCTGGTGGATCCAGAGATCCAGAGTGAGATCGCTGAAATTTCAATGTCGAGCCCTTTTCCGCCAAGAAACGGGCCATGCGAGTCAAATTGAACTGCGGACATCCCCCTTCGAAAGCCATTTTGTCTCCTACAGCAGTAGGGCATGAGAGCATCGCGGCGGTTGAGCATCGCGGCGGTGCCGAAGTCATGTAGTACGAGTTGCAGATATCTGCCGGAATGCTCGGCCGTTGAGTATATCTCCTTGTAGTATAAATCCGTCCAGTACTAAAGGTTTGATCCCCGGCACCGGCAGCTATTTATGGTACATCTGGTCCAGCAGTACATGCGGGGCTTCGCCACGCCGGGCTGCCACCCACCGCCGGCTTCGCGTATGCCCGTAATGGTAGATATACGCAGGTACGAGTACAGCAGCATAAGTCCAGGTCGCATAAACGACCGCAGTACTGCCAAGTGGTGTACACTTGTCGTATTGATGGCAGCAGCAGCAACAGCAGCAGCAGTTTTGAAGCTGTGCGTATAATACAGCAGACAGTAGTGATGCGTACGTTCGGCCAACCGTCGGCCACACCAGGGTATATGGTGTACCAGGTATATATATACAAGGGCTCCGCCCCGCGGGCGGACGCTCGCGCAAGGAAGAATACAACGAATGTGAAGGGGGCAGAAAGAAGAGGCCCATGATTTGGTGCAACTAACGACTTGATAATGCCAAGAGCTACTTGTGCAGAGCTGATTGCCCTGTGTTGTCGTGTGCGCTTGCTGGCGATGTCACGTTCTGATCGGCAGTACGGGTGTAATGTGCGAAAAAACGAACAGAAACAAAAACAAAAAACACAAAAAGACAATCAATGAAGAAAGCAAAGACGAAAAGACGACGTACCTACCGGTATGATACCTGGTACCCGGTACTTCGCATGATACCTGGTACTGTAAGCACGAAAGAAAGCACGGCGCTGCGCTGCGCTGCTGAGCTAGCTGAGCTGAGCTGAGCTGGGTGGGCATTTTTTGTGATCCAACAATGTAGCACGTACATACCTGGTGTATCTGGTATGATACGTCGTACGATACCTGGTATTTACGAAATAGTGAATATTGCATAGCACACAGCACGGCACAGCACCGCACAGCACCGCACGGCGCTGCGCTGCTGAGCTAGCGCTGCGCTGCTGAGCGTGCTGAGCTCAGCCAAGCTGAGCTCAGTTGGGTGTGACTTGCGAAAAACGAGGGGGAAAAAATGAAAAGAAAGAACGTGAAGTGCAATCAATGAAGAAAGCAAAGAGATCCAGGAATGTTCCTAAAAAAATTACATATTCGTCGGCAAGCAAGAGCTGAGGATGGCTGAGAGGTGGGAGAACATGCCGAGGGAGAGGTCCCAGGGGGGGAACATATCTGTAAGTGTTCTTATACCAGGGCATTAATTAGGGCTCCGGCGTCTGTTGAGCGAAACACAACAGGCGCCGACATTCGTGTTGGAACTCTGCGATACACGCGTGAAGGTACGCCCGAAAACCGCCACCTGTTGCGTAAAACGTCAATTCCGCCCCGAAAGTTGCGTCACCGCAACGCGTACGCTAGTTAATGCCCTGCCGGGTGCCGGGTACCACTGTGATACGTAGCTCCTGCGCGGCTCGGCAAGGCTGAACGCAATCCCGTGATAAAGAGCCAGCTCCGAGACTTTAAACGCCCACAGCACATGCGTCGGAGCTCGGCCGAGGCCCAAACGTGCGTCGCAAATACTCAAGGTCCTCCTGCGTGCCCCGCAACCAGAAACGCGAGAAAGAACCGACGGGCGCCAGAGAAAAGCGTGGAAATGTCCAAAACAAAGTCCATTTGGTACCTAGTAATACCCGGTATGCCTTTTTGTCATCATGACTTTGTCAGGAGCCAGGGAGGGTTGGACGAGGACGATAAGGCGTCGATGGCCCCGTCGGGTTGGCAAGCCGCTGGCAACGGCGACAGCTCGGGAGGTAGAACGGCCGCGAATCGGACGACGGGAGCGGCTGCCAAGCGGGCGAGAGGCGTCGAGCGGAACCAGAAAGAGGTTAGCACCGCTGTTATTTATTGTACTTTATTCTATGTTTCTGCGCTGACACGCAATGCTGAGTTAACGCGATTCCAAGACCGTCGGAGAAGGGAAGGGTTGGTCGAAGCGAACGAGTTGTTGGGTTATGATATTTAGCCACATTTGATACGTACATACGTAGACGCGTGAAATGATAGGGATAGCACTTTTACCCAAACTATTTCTGTCAGACGGGTATCGTAACCCAAGGAACTACCCAGTATCGTTGGGATACCATTTGTGTATTACGCACTATGATGTGTTTATGCGAGTTTCTAGTATACACGGCGCCAGAGAGTAAAGACCCGTTTCGAGGATCGCTGAACTGGACTTGACGTCCGCCGCCGCCGTCCGAAAAGAACGCACACAAGTTGACGACAGTTGCAAATATCCTTCCTGCTCGAGTTCCTAGCGACAGCCGTACTCTCTTTTTTATAGTTTATTTGTATTGTGTGTGGTTAGTGATTTCAGTAGTAGCGTACGTAGTGCTCTTTTTTTGTTGACCACGTTTACTTTCCAGCTCAACGGTCAGGTCTTTGCTCGGCGTGAGTTGTGATTCCAGGGGTAGCGTGCGCAAAGTTTTGTTTTTTGAACATTACGTTTATTTTTCAGCTCAAGTGGTAGGTGGCTTTGACCGCAGTGGCCTTCTGGACAAGCTGGACAAGCCGTGGTGATTTATACCGTGCATGAGAAGTGATTTGAGTAGTAGCGTACGCACTGCTCTTTTTTTTATACGCATAATTTTTAATTTCCAGCTCAACTCGTAGAAGGTATAACAACCACCGGCCTTGTGGGCAAGCTGTGGTGCTTCGTTCTGTGTGTGACTTGTGATTTCAGTAGCGTGATAGCGTACTCATTGGTATTTTTTGTATTCGTATCTGGTATCACTTTTATTTCCCAGCTCAATGGGTGTGAAGGGGTTTTACCCTCAACCGCCGTCCGGGCAAGCCGTGGTTACAGGTTGCTTCCCTTCTCCTTAGTGTGGAGAAATACCCCCACCACGCAGTATTCCACGCATTTGTCTACACTAGTGGTCCCTATATAGCGCCGCTATGTGGCAGCTGGAAATACCGGCACTGTACGTAGCGGCAACGTGTGCTACTCCGCATACTGCGACTACTGGTTGTTGCCATCTTTGCAAAGCGATTCACAGGCGCTCTAGCGGGAAACCGTCACTACTCGACCAGCGCTACAGAGAGAGCACGATTGTATTGCTCTTACGATGCATTTTCGCGTCATCCCTGCTGTATCGGTTTGCCACGAGAGCAGTACTGTGTTGCCCCCGGAAGATCCCGAACGACCCGTGAAATACGGGTCACGTCACCAGTAATCCTGACAATGACTTAGGCTTGAACTTTCCGGCAGATATTTTCATTTTCCGTGAACAAATTAGCCCGCTGTTAGTGTCAGGAGGAAAATCGTAGTCCGCAGTTGGCAAATGGTGGTCCACTTCTCGGAACAAATCGGAACAAATCGAAAGCCGCGCAGCCGCGTTTTTGGCCCGTTTGACGTCCGGCTTGAGGCCCAGGTTTGGGGGTAAGGATAAGGTCAGGGGTTGGGTGGGGCCTACGCCCATGCCTTGATCCCACCATCGGAAGGGCTTCCTAGCCCGAAATATCGTGAGCGATCAACAACCTGACCCGGGGAAGATCTATTCTAAGTCGTTTTCAATAAAGCTTCTCGTCGCGGGTCGGGTCACCTTGACCCGCGAGTTTTTATTTCTCAACCCGCGGGTGCGACGTGCAAATCCTGCCGTCCGGATCGGCACGTCATTTTTTTTTCTGTTTTTGAACACCGTGGTGACGTGTGGCTTGGCTGTAGTGAGTGGGAATAAATGTGGACATGAGTATCTAGATTTGGCGGCATTTTAGTGTTTGAATATGTTGCCAAAGCAATGTCGGCGCGACAGAGACATTAGGGCAGAAACCTGTATTTTGTTTAGGTGTCTGATCCGCGGGCCGGACCGACCCGCGAGTCTGACCGGTGACCCGTGGGTCAGGGAGGGCATCTCGCGGGTCGAGGTGACTCGACCCGTGACATAACCGACCCGTGATATATCTGGCATATTTTTCGCACCCAACCCGACCCGACCGGACCCGACCCGACCCGAACCGTGAGATTTTGAAAAGTTCATGACCCAACCCGTGGCTCGGGCCACACCCGCGAAGAGCCCTCGTTGTTATTAGACCGTTCAGGCTTTCTGCTGCTGGCCGTGGTCCTGTACAGGACATGGCTTTAGTATATTGCATTTTCTGCCGGAGGGTGTTTTCTCGATCTCTTGTAACCCTTATAGAACTGCACCCACGTTTTTGTCGACAAACTACTTGAAGTTTGTGGGGTTTTCCCAATTCCGAAACGATTAACGGGCGCATCTCTACAAGTTCTACTTGTTTGCTGCACTATTAAGGATATGAATCCGAAATGGTGTGCGTTGCTGCTATGTTATACTGTGGTGTAGCTTGTCAGCAGCAAATATGCCAGGAGAAAAGCGGTTTTCGGCGCCGTTAATCACACCTTTAGCAGCTCCCATACTAAAACCGTTATTTTTCGGCTAGACGGCCGTCGCCTTTCGGAGCTCCCACACTCAAATTAATATATCACGTCTAGACGGCTGTCACTTTCATGCAGCTCCCACACTAAAACTAGAATATTAAGTCTAGGCGGCCGTCACCTTTAGGAGCCCCCACACTAAAAAACGTACAGCACGTCTAGGCTCCCATACTAAAACTGGCAATTTTCGGCTAGACGGCCGTCACCTTTCGGAGCTCCCACACTCAAGTTAGTATATCACGTCTAGACGGCTGTCATGTTCATGTAGCTCCCACACTGAAGCTGGTATATTACGTCTAGACGGCCGTAACCTTTAGGAGCCCCCACACTAAAAAGAGTACAGCACGTCTAGGCTCCCATACTAAAACTGGCTATTTTCGTCTAGACGGCGGTCACTTGTCGGAGCTCTCACACTCAAAGTTGCGTATCACGTCTAGACGTCTGTCACTTTTATGGAGCTTCGACACTAAAACTAGTATATTAAGTCTAGCCGGCCGTCAGCTTCAAGAGCCCCCACACTAAAAATAGTACAGCACGTCTAGACGGCCGTCCGTCACAGGCCTAAACTCAGCCCCCACACTAAAAGTGGTATACATGTAAAGACGGCCGCCCGTCACAGACCTAACTCCTGTCTCCTGACATATTTGGTCAGGAGTCGACTCCAAGTTGTGAATCTGCATTTACGTGCAGCCACGGCAGGCGGTCTTGCCATGCGTCATCCGTGTTGGTGACTGCTCATCATGCCTCCAACAAGTCGACGAGTGTTCGGGATGCTGTGTCATAATTTTGATGGCGAACCCAAGGCGCAACTAAACACCAACGCAGGCCAGAGCCGGGTTAGTGTCACAGGCCCACATTGCCGTCTCCTGACATATTTGGTCAGGTGTCTACTCCAAGTTGTGAAATGTGCAGTCAGGTGTAGCCGCAGCAGGCAGTCCTTCCATGTGTCATCCGCTTGAGGACAGCCCGATTCGACGTAACCCTTTGAGGGCCTAGAGACACCGGCGAAAAAACAACGATGCGCGTTACCGGTTCCGGTTCACGAACGGTTCACAAATTCTTAAGATGTTCTCGGAAACATTGTGGTTCTTGAAGGTTTGGTAACAGCACCTATGTTGACATGCTTCCACATATATGATGGAAACGCATCCATGTATATGTTAGAATTTTCCGGTTTTTACGCACTCTCACGCGGTTCTTGAGTGCGTCATCCGCGTGAGTGAAAGGCGTACTCCAACAAGCTTTGGGGACGCTGTTGCATATTATTGGCGGCGAAAAATGTGCGCGACAAACAATGTCGGTGGAAGAGGGACGCTGTTGCATATTTGTGGCCACGAAATCGATGCGACAAAAAATAATGGGCAATTGTCAAATGGAGATATACCCTCGGGTTTTTCTGCCAATTGGGGGTATAGGGAAAACACGCCCACGGCAGGCGCCCGCGCGCACCCCAAACTGCCTTAGATTCAATTATGATGCGCTGGCAACACGCCCGCAGCCCATGCCGAGCACGTACACCTTTTCCCCTTTTGTTCGGGCACGGTTTTGGCCCAAACAGCACCGGGGCGCTGTAGGGGGCAAGTGGATCCCCCCTTTTAACTAAAAGTTGGGGGGCTATGCCCCCGCAACTATTCAAAATTTTTGTACTACCCCCTTGTGACCATCATTTCCCCCCAATTGATCGAAAACGTACCCCCCTTTTACTACTTCCGACAGCACCAAAAGCTAGTATAACGACATCTCCACCTCCCCGTCCAACAGTCTGAACAGACCAAAGGCTGAACATCCACTAGTTGCGAGTATGGCGTGGAGCACGTGGGCCGTATACCCGTGACCGATGATTGTTTTCTGGCGACGGACGGTCATTCGACATATTTGCTCACAGCTGCCTCACATCGCTGATTCGAGTACAAACCGAACGCCATTTTTGGAGAAAGAGACCTCTCAGGCGCGAGTCGGACGCAGCCTTGGCCAAGGACCGATGCCGCGGTTGGGGGTGTACTCATTTCATGCATGGCCGTAGTCGTATGACCATAGACCCTCGCGGCAGGGGGAGGAAACTTCAGGGCCATCATTCAGCGGCTCAAGGCCACTCGCGCTAGTGGCTACCTTATTTCGTTTGGGCTTTTTTATTTCGTGTTGAGCATGGCCATTGAAGAGTCTAATATACTACATCAACAAAACAATCATGTCTGTTTTTACGTGAGGGAAGGGCCGCTCTCGCGCTTCATTGTTGTCCAAGACCGAAGCTGAGCTACTCGCACGTCATCAACGTCCACGATATCAACTCGCCCGCCAGCAACAAGGCAACCTTCGGTAGGGGAGCACCTACCTTTCTGTGGCTCATCACTTGAGGAGTTCTGTACCCCATATTTTGATTTTGAGAAAAAACGCAACTGCAACCCGATGGACAACCCATGGCCCAGGTGTATAAGAAGGACTAGTAGTGTAACACGCAAATGGTATTGCACCGATATTGGATAGTTCCTCAGTTGTAACACGCAAATGGTGTTGCACCGATATTGGGTAGTTCCTCAGTTGAGGAGCCCCGTCAGTCAAAATTATTTTGGCAAAAAAGTGCTACAGTACCCCTATGGTGGCATATCTCCAACTCGCGCGTCAGTAGGAGGCGATACAATCTGCGGCAGAGGAGTAAACGGTGCCGTAGTCGCCGGCAGGACTTGGCCATATTTCGCCCACAGGGAAGAGGATCGGAAGTGCTCAATCAGCAGTCAACGGAACATGTGCACAGCTCAGTCCAAAGTACCCCTGCTGTGCCCACCTTCCGTTCGCAGCTGCCCCAGGCGTCTGCACTGCACAAGTCTGTGGCGAGTATGAAGCCTTGCTCATATGACTCCTGCAATAGGCGACCGACCTGCAATGTGGAGGGCAGCAAGACGGCAACGCACTGTAAACGGCATGCTGGGAACGGCATGGTTTACGTCCGTAGCAGACGTTGTTCGCATGACCCGTGCGCGAAACAACCGTATTTCAATACTGAGGGAAGCAAGACGCCGCAGTACTGCAAGGAGCATGCTGAAGATGGCATGGTGAACGTCCGTAATAAGCGTTGCTCACATGACACCTGCACACGGCGGCCGACTTTCAATGTCGAGGGCAGCAAGACGGCAACGCACTGTAAACGGCATGCTGGGAACGGCATGGTGGACGTCCTCAACCGACGTTGTCCACATGACTCGTGCACAAAGCGACCGATCTTCAATGTCGAGGGCAGCAAGACGGCGGTGTACTGCAAGCAACATGCCCAGGAAGGCATGGTTGACGTTGTTAGCAAGCGTTGCTCACACGACTCGTGCAAGAAACAACCGTTGTGGGGTATATTGACCGACGGTGCACCCACTGTATGCGCCCGCCATAAGAACGATATCTTGGACGGTCTGGTGATCAACTTCAGGAAAGATTGCGAGGTGGTGGGTTGTAGGAACAAATCGAGGTGGGGTCTTGACGGGAAACAGCTTACCCGCTGCCGCGTTCACGGCCCTCTCAAGGAGGGACTCGTCCATACTGTGGGAACCAATCGCAGCAAGGGTAGATTTAGTATCTCATCTTTCCGTGCGCTAACGGAGCCTTCTCACCACGTAAAAACTGAAATTTTGTGTTGAGTTTGTGTTTTTAACGCGAACCAGAACATTTTGTGGTTGCGGTCAGGCCAGCCCCGCTTAAATACAGACAGGTCTGTACATTAGACCTTAGCCTTTAAGGGAAGCCTTGCGACACTGTTCATTGGCCGGTTCTCCAGATCTGTTGCGTATGCCGCTGTTTGAGGTCTTGAAAGCTCATCTCGCGGAAGACGCACTCAAAGTGGCCGTCGAAAGCAACGTGAGGTTTTAGCTAAGGCACGTCTTGCACTTCAAAATATTGTTGCTACAGGCAGGGCACTCCTCGGCTGTGGCTATGCTACAAGAAGGGCACTCCGCGGCTGTGGCTTATCGAGCCGTCGTCGGCGACGATAGAGCACGCAAAGTTTCCGTTGTGTAGACGTTGTTTGGGCATTTAGCAGACAGCCGCTGACCTAGATTAAGAGTACGAGCTAGCTGTCATCTTGCGTCACAAGCGTGGCATTCGACGTGGCGGCAGCAAGGATGCCCAGGATGGTGTTCCCGACTCGGTTGCCGAGGTTATCGACGGCGGTAATGGGGGACGATATTGTCATCCCCTGATAGTATATTGCTCTGATCGAGTTGGTTATTCACAGCTTGCTGAATTATAAAATCGTGATCTAGCTGCCGTAGTTCAACTGTTGATGTCCCAGCTGTCGTTTTCTAGATCGTCGTAGACGTATCCAAGTGCGCGCTCTGTCGTGGGAGCATTTGTTTTGTTCATTATTTTCAAAACATCGACTGCCTAATTTTAACCTACAGGGCGGTTGCCGTTGGGCGTTCGGCAAGCACAGTTTACTGTCTTGGTGTACTCCTAAGCGTCAAGCCCGGTTGATCTTACCGAGTCGTGGTCGGGTGATGTGTTGAATGCATCGTTGGGCTAGGGGACAGGACGTGAGGGAGAGCAGGAACAGAACGCCTCGACAGCCCAAAATGTGCAAGCCAATATCCCTTTGTAACGCCTGCAAAGGTGTGTGTAACTGTCCACAAGTCGAAAGCGTCATTCCAGCTAGATCCATCGGAACGACTTATCTGGTTGTTCGCCGCAGTGCCAAGATCGAAGGCATGTCCCCCATTGTCTACACTTTTTGGGGCCTCTACAACAAACGAATTCCAGTCCGTATTTCGATTGGCTCTTCAATTGAAAACGCCAATTAGTTGGGCCCGTATCAAGATAAAACCTTCCAGGATGTCATCTTCGTTCACTGGTCTTGTCCGACACGCCCGGCGGATTGGCCGTCGGTTGATTTTGCCCCTTCCATGATATGTTGGACGAGCCATCTCCGACGGTAGCGTTTTGTCAATATATAGATGACGAGCGTTTCGAATGCTTTGTTTTGTACGGGATTAATACTAATGTATGCGGGCAGCGAAGCTTGCACAGCAAGAGGCAGCGCGTAGTGTAGGCAAAAACGACATCAGGCACGTACTGCTACCCTCCCGACTGGCTGCGGAAGTCGCACTACCGCGCCAGCCGCTCCTTCTTTCCACATCTGCTGCTGTCTGTAGCACCAACAGCAATGTTGCACTGTTTATACACAGCAGCAGAATGCTACCAATCAGTGCATGGCAGGACGATTGTACGGACGTTTTATCGGTATGTGATCGATTGGTACTTGTAATTTATATAGCTCAAAACGGAGGCCTTTTTCAACCCACGGCTCTGGGGCGTCAGCACTGTTGCCACTGCTGCTGCGATGTAGTGTGTGCTGCTGCTGATCGCAGGCCTCCAAGACCCTTCTCTTGTTTTTTTCATGTCTTACTCTTGGAGAGTCAACAGAAGAATGGGCGCTGTTCTACTATTTGTCAGCGATGACTTTCCTCGTGTACTTTGTTGCCGAAGTCCATGTTGGCCGATTCCTTGAGTTCCATCTAGGGTCCCCTTGTATCGAACCAAACTACTCGCGTGTTCGTAATTGTCAAATCCGACTGAATCCACTCGTAGTGCTCAACTCCAGGCATTGTAGTCACAAGCGCGTGATGGGGAAACCCCGTTACATTGATCCAATATCATCGCTGCGACAGCGGCATTAACAGTAGAGCTATCCATAGTGTCCAATTTAATCGAAACGCATGTGGTTAATACTGATACAAAACACCGGGCGGCTACGCACTGTCGCTTCCAAGAGCAATATGGTCGTCATGGGTTAAAGCCATTGTTAGTACCACCTTCGCCAGCCTCACCGTCACCATGTACCATTAGAACTACCCAGTGTCCAGACGACTTCAACCGTGCAGCCATGCAACTATGGCCACGGTGTTGCGTTAACATGACGCTACTGCTCCTTGGGTCTAAATCTCACCTACAAGCACAAGTTTACCTTTCTCCGTCAGCCATTAATGGCCTGACACTTGTGCAGTACCCACATGACCCTTCAAATGTTTTTTGTATTGCCTACAGCCGTGTTTCATGGGTGGGAGGTCCGCGCGAAAGCCATACCACCGAACAACCCAAGCAACCGCCGTGTTTATGCTTATTGTAGGAGTGAATGACGCTCAATTCTTTGATACTGCCTCGTGCATACCAAACGCGTGATAACCTTCAACCTGGCCAAGAGTCACCGATGCGAGACCAGCAGACTCGTTCGTGTGTTGTTCACCAACGGCAGGTGTGCACAGCTCAGTTTTCGTATACCTGCTGTGCCCACTTCCGCTGCACATAGCTGCCCCGGGCATCTACACGGCACCAGTCTTTGGCGGACGTGAGGCGTTGTTCACATGGCGCCTGCACAACGCGACCGACGTTCAACAATGAGGGCAGCAAGACGGCGGTATACTGCAAGAGACACGCTAAAGATGGTATGGTTGACATCCTCAACAAAGTTTGTTTGCATTATCCTTGCAAGACGCGACCGAACTTCGATATCGCTGGCAGCAAGTCGGCGGTGTACTGCGAGCAGTATGCGGATGGTGGGATGATGGAAGTCCGCAACATATGCTGCTTACACGACTCCTGCGTGGGGCGACCGGCTCTCAATATTGGGGGCACTATTAATAGGACGGCGGCGAAGTGTAAGAGGCATGCTGAGGATGGCATGGTTAACGTCCCTAATAAGCTTTGCTCGCATGGCTGCTGCATGAGGCAACCGACCTGCAATGTCAAAGGCAGCGAGACGGCGTCTTGCTGCAAGCAGCATGCTGAAGCAGGCATTGAGGACGTCGTCAGCAAACGTTGCTCACATGACTCGTGCACGAAGCAACCGTCCTTCAACGTCGCGGGCAGCAAGAGACCGGTGTATTGCAAGAAGCATGCTGGTGATGGCATGGGCAACGTACATAACAAGCGTTACTCACATGACTCCTCCACAAGGCGACCATATTTTAATGCTGAGGGCAGCAAGTGTACTGCAAACCGCATGCCGGGAACGGCATGGTGAACGTGGTTATCAAGCGTTGCTCACATGACTACTGCAAGAAGAAATCGATGTCGCGGGCAGTAAAACGGCGAGGTACTGCAAACAGCATGCTGACGATGACATGGTGGACGACCATTCCAAACGTTGTTCACACTTTTCCTGCGAAATGCGGTCGTCTTTCAATATCGATGGTAGCAAGCGATGCTCACACGACTCGTGCACGAAGAAACCGTCGTGGGGTATATTGACCGACGGTGCAGCCACTGTATGAGCCCGTCATAAGAACGATATCTCGGACGGTCTGATGATCAACTTCCGAACAATTTGCAAGGTGGTGAGTTGTGGGAAATATTCGAGGTGGGGTCTCGATGGAAAACAGTCTACCCACTGCCTCTATCACGGCCCCCTCAAAGAAGGATTCGTTCACACTGTGGGAACCTATTGTAGAAAGAGACGGTCTCGTACGTCATCTTTCAGTGCCCTAAACGGCCCCTCCCACCGCGTAAAAACTTAAAATTCATTTTGAGATCGTTTTATGTTAACCGGATTTTTTAAATGTTCGAATGCGGGAATGCCGAACGGTCCGTACAGTAGGCCCTAGATTTTATGGGAAGCCTTAAGCACCTGGTTTTTCTCTTTTGTCGCAAGAGGGGGTCCACATGTCCCTGCTTGGGGGCCTCGAAAGCCGAGCTTGCCGTAAGGCGTAATCAAGGAAGCAAGTAAGGCAGCCTATGGTTTAGGTAAGGTACATCTTGCGCCCGAAAACACAGTACATGTCCGAGTTCCCACGAGTAGCTTTCCGCCCTTCCCCCCCCCTTTGCTTCACGTTAAGAACTGTTCGTACTCTTCGAGGTTGCTAGTGGTATAGGATTACCTTTTCATGAGGAGCAGGCCCCACCTAGTGGTGACGCTACTTCCGTCGCGGAGGCGTCGATCGGCTTTCCGTTTAAGTTTAATGGCTTTATTTGTCATGGATTCATGCCGTCGTCACTCGATCTCGCTTGAGGCGGACACTGCATTGCATAGCCCGGCCCACTCTCACGGTGTTTACGTATGTCTCTCGGCGTCAATCACGCGTCGGTTACGCGGCTCCCTGTTCTCACTAGAAACGCACGCCGTATCCCTATGCTGTAATACAGAAAACACGTCTACCCGTCTGTCTGTCTGTCTGTCTGTCTGTCTGTCGCCATGACACCGCGATCCAGAGCGTTTTAGCCCTGCCTTGCCGAACGGGAAAGTGGGTTGGGGGCATAACCAGCAGAGCTGCCGTCCCATGGAGTATAATGAAGCCAGCATTGGAACTGACAATAATTATCCAAGTTAAGAAACGGTCATTCCGTTGGTCCAATCCTATCAATTGGCCAATCGCACGCCTGAGGTTGCTGGCTCTTTCTAGAAGAAAGGTACACCTCTATTTTACATGGAATACCCATTTTAGCTTCCAGCTCTCAGCAGACAGCAGACAGCAAAAGGAGAATTATCCACAGCAGTTCAGAGTCCAGCAGTACCGCAGAAACACTGCCTCGTACATGCCACATAGTCCAGGTAGGAGCAAGGTGATGATCGAGTATCAGCTGTTGGTTGATGAGTTGGGGTTTCTGTTGTTGGTGCCACTAAGCGGTGCTAAAGCGCTGCCGTCCCTGAAGTATAACGAAGCCAGCATTAGGACTGACAGTACTTTTCAAATTTACGAAATAGCCATTCCATGGGTCCAACCCTACCAACTGGCCAATCGCACGCCTGAGGTTGCTGGCTCTTTCTAGAAGGAAGGTACGCCTCTATATACATTGAACACCCATTTCAGCTTCCAGCTCACAGCAGACCGCAGGCAAGAGAGGGGGAACTTGTCCAGAACAGTTTGTGCTGCTGGACTCTGAACTGCTGTAGACACTTTCCCCTCTACTCTCTGCTGTCTGCTGTATGCTCTATGCCGAGAGTTGAAATGGGACTTATACCCCAATGGTCTTTACACTCTCGTTCAGACTGGTACATGCATCACAGCACACTACGAGTACTACTGTACCCTATCCTATCACTATGGGCAACGCAGATCCAGCGCCACGGGCGGAGCCGTGGTCGCACCGCTAGCAATGTATAATGCTGCATAGAAGCTGATAAGTGTATACAATCTCGCTTGAAACATGCAACCGTCCAACCAACTCTGTAATAGGGTACGCGATAGAACACGCCTGTAAGTGCTTTGGCGCTGTTGTGTTACATTTCCATTAGGGCTACATATTCTGGAAATTGCAATCGAACCTACTTGAGGGGTGGTGTTCAGTGTTCAGTACTTTGCTGGTGTGCTGGGGTGTGCTGGATCGGGCCAAGATAGGTATTAGATGTATGCGCTCATGGTGCCAGGACACAAAGGGTACATACCGGTATCTATTGTCGTGTATACGTAGAAAACATAGAGGGATATGCGTACCTATATAAGTATATTTCAGTGAACTAGAGGCACCAACCCGAGGCATATGGAATGCCCCAGAAGAAGCTTGCCTGTTTTTTCTCTGTGTTTCCAGACGCGTGCGCCACCATATCGTACACCGAGTACACTTAGCAGCCCCCCTACTAGGTGAACGAGACAAGGAAGCGTCGCCACACTATCTGGACTCCAAATCCAAAAACCAAAAACCAATACCCTAATCAGTATCAAATCCAACAACCAAAAAACTATACCCGCATGTCAAATCCAAAACAAATATTAATATCAGAATCTCGAACCCAAGAGCCAAAACCCCAAATTACTATCTCAAATCCAAAAACCAAATTTCAACACCAGAGTATCAAATTCAAGATGTAATGACCAACAGCCTCTCTACTGGAAACACACCAAATTCAACCAAGCGGCACGAAACAAGCCACAGTTCTAGGCCCGAAAATTAAGGTACCAGCCTCAGTCCGGTCTGACTGCATTTTTTGTATTAATAGGAAACTTTCAACTCCCGTGTTTCTCCGGCATAATAGCAATGACGAGAAAGTGGATATTCGCAATCCTTTGTAAATGCTTCAACTCCTTACTTTCTCCATAACACAAGTCTTGACGACAAACCGGATATTCTTCATCCCCTATACTCCGTATATCAATGTCACTGACATCGTCACGATATTTCAGCTGGTGTACGGCATGCTGGGTACCTATCATTCCGCGTACTCACGCTGCCACTACCGTCTCGTTCGCCGGGGCTCTTCCGTCAAGTGGGGACTGTCCTCGCCGCGGGTCGGGTCCTATTGATGGTCCACCTGGATGAGTGCAGCTGTCGCTCATGAAGGATTGACTCGACGGCGTAGAAGAATAGATCGCGCATTCGAAAGATTGGGGCGTTCGGCCTTTTTTCACGTTTTGCATGAATCACCAGCATACGTACCATGTACCACTGCTGTACTTTTTCAAGCTACCATTTGCCCAAGCAAGCACCTGAATCTCTCTTCTCCTCTCCTCTCTCTTATAATATTATTATTACATCAACCGGCATGCCAGCATATATTTCCAAATTGCACTTCCTTGGGCATCACGTCATATTATAGGTCGCGACGTAATCCGAATACCAACACAAAGCCTTCCTGCTCGGCGGATGTACCATCGAAATCGCTCTTAAACAACTGTCGCTTACGGCTCATTCCCTACTCAGAACCCCTTACCTATCACGAGAGTGAGAGGGGATTCGGGGGGGGGGAGGGTCCACCCTGCTTGTTTTGCGCGGGACAATCTCCTGGATTTCCGCGCGTACTGCATTCTGACGAGCTCCCCACATGTCCATGATTACCATGCTACCATACATGGCTACAGCCGTACGTATCATATGTCAGTTTGCGGTGCAGGCTTACAAGCTGTCATCATGGTGATGCGTCTGCGCGCTACTGCTTCCTCGCTCTTAAGCGTGAGACACGCGAGTATATGCAGGTGCGCAAGTTGACCGTGCTGCGTCAGCCGGTTGCATTCTTAAGACTACTGCCGTACCCACATGGCCTTAAAACGAGAAGTGTCAATTACCCGTAGCCGTCTGTGTTTGGTGGGTTGGAGTTCCGCCCGAGAGCCATGCGCCGAAAGAACAACAACCATCGTGGTGCCTGTGCCCAAGGTCGGAGCGAACACCGCTTGGTTCATCGATACTGCTGTGTATACGTATCAAGAACGTGTTAATCCGCAAGCTGACGAATTGTCTCCTTTACGATACCATCAGCTTTGTAACCACGTTTGTTTGCTCTCCATCGTAACATGTGCACCGCTCAGCCCAAAGTACCCCTGCTGTGCCCACCGTCCTTCTGCAGCTGCCCCAGGCATCTACACGGCGCCGGTCCATGAAGAACATCAAGCTTTGCTCGCATGACTCGTGCGAAAGGCAACCGAGCTTTAATGTCGAGGGCAGCAAGACGGCGGCGTGCTGCAAGCAGCACGCAGAAGACGGTATGGTTGACGTTATCAACAGAGTTTGCACTTATGATTCTTGCAAGACGCGACCGACCTTCAACACCGAGGGGCGCAAGAGGCCACTGTACTGCAAGCAGCATTCCGAGGATGGCATGGTGAACGTCCTTGATAAGAGTTGCTCACACGACTCGTGCAAGACGGTACCATTATTCAATGTCGAAGGCAGCAAGAAGGCAGCTTACTGCAAGAAGCATGCTGAGCATGGCATGGTGAACGTCCGTGATAAGCGTTGCTTACATGACTCCTGCACGACGCGACCGACTTTCAATGTCGAGGGCAGCAAGACGGCGATATACTGCAGGCAGCATGCCGAGGACGCCATGGTGAACGTCCGTGATAAGCGTTGCTCACACGACTCCTGCAAGACGCTACCGCTATTCAATGCCGCGGGTAGCAAGTCGGCGATTTACTGCAGGCAACACGCTGAGGACGGCATGGTGGACGTCCAGAACAAACGTTGTTCGCATGACTCGTGCGAGAGGCGGCCGACCTTCAATATCGAGGGAAGCAAGACGGGGGCGTGTTGCAAGCAGCACGCCAAGAAAGGCATGGTAAATGTCGTTAGCAAGCGTTGCTCACGCAAATCCTGCACAAGGCTACCGACTTTTAATGTCAAGGGCAGCAATAAGGCAGCGTACTGCAAGCAGCACGCTGAAGAAGGCATGGTGGACATCAGTAGCAAGCGATGCTCACACAACTTGTGCGTGAAGCAACCGTCGTGGGGTATATTGACCGATGGTGTACCCACCGTATGCGCCCCTCATAAGGACGATATCTTGGATGGCCGGGTGATCAGCTTCAGAAAACCTTGCAAGGTAGCGGGTTGTGCGAAAACGTCGAGGTGGGGTCTAGAGGGGAAACAGCCTAACCACTGCCGCGATCACGGCCCCTTCAAGGAGGGCCTCGTCCAGACTGTGGGAGCAGATCGCAGCAAAGGGAGATTTCGTGTTTCATACTTCCGTCCCCTTGAGGGCCCTGCCCACCGCGTAAAAACTGAAATTTTGTTTTGAGTTTGTTTTGTGCAAACCGAAACAATTCGTATATCTGATTCGGCCAGCCCGTTAGGTGTTAGAGCACAGAAATATAGGAAGGCCTGCGCAGCAGGCTCTACAGTAGCCGTCGAGGCAAGCCTTTAGCAAACGGAGTTTGCTCGTTTTGCCAGCGGAGTTGCCTAGTGTCGCTATTTTGGGGCCGCAAAAGCCCACCTCGGCGCAAGGCGCACTTGATGGGGCCGGTAAGGCAGCCTAAGCTTTTTCTTCGGCCATACCTGGTACTGTCCAGTGTAGGGCATAATAAAAATGTAAACTGAGAAAATTTCGACGCAATCAGAAAGGAATTTGGTTTTCAAAACAATTTGTATTATGATCGTATAGCCTATCACAACAATTCTTCGGGAGTACATCTTGAGTCTCGTGTCTAGAATATGCTTTTCTGAGTATGTGAGGTTTTTAATCTTGATGATGGTCATTCGCAATCCTTACCGAAAAATGCTATCTTTAGGATACCGCTTAAAGCGAAATAGCACAAAACACAACGACCCCTCATCGGTAGTAAGACTACATATATATATAAAAGGCTGGTGCGTTCCACAGCCTTCATGTCTTGCGTTCCATAGCCGTCAGAATTTTGTCCCCCTCTAAGAAGTTTATAGATTCCGTGCACAGCTTGACTAAAAATACCGACGTCTTCGTATCACGCTGTTGATCCTGGTGCTAACTATTACGGAGGACCACAGTAATGAGGACCTACGATACACACAAAAACCCATATATTCCCCTATTGTTACTAACTATATTTGGTCCTAATTACTATGTACCCCCGTAATAGTACAAAGGGGAGTCGCCGACCTATCATCCTTCATGAGGACATACACATCCCGTAACACGCGCGATCGGAGTATCACACATAGCTTGCAAAGATGAGTTTCGACGAAATCCTAGATCTCACAGCTG
>JAYJMJ010075811.1:0-50983 GCA_036873875.1 Laminaria ephemera | reverse complement strand
GGAACTCTGTGAGGCTGTTTTTAATCAATTCTTCAATCATAAATACTCGATATTTCTTAGAACTCCGAACCACCCTCTGTCAATGGCATCGGTAATATTTTTTCTCTTGTATTTCTATATGAAATCCACAACATCGATCGCTTCTCTTCCGTCCAGAACTTTGCCTCTTACTGCCGGGTAGTGAAATCCAAGAGAGAGTCGACTCTATGAAATGCCTCTAACTTTCCTAGATGATGGTAATACTGATCTAAATAATTGTCAGTAGCAAAACGACCTATAGCTGGTTGTATCTCTCGATAATCGGAAGTCGTGAAAACAAAATCTAAGCTGAGACAAAATCCGGAACCTTCCTCCCCCAACTCTATATCGAGACACGGACTGTGCCCTGGATCGTATTTCGCCGTCATTTCAATTGCAGGAGCATCAGCCAGCCATGGGCGTATAAGTGGCTCCCTAGTTTGTGCACTTATAAATGTAACCGAACACTGATAATCATCAACTGCAGATATTATCAACTCGTTACCCGAAGCATCCTTCCACCGACCCACGAAATTGTATATATAAGAATCCACAGCCCTACCTTTGAATGCATAACGCCACCTTCAGTCGCAGTGTGTGCGATGGCGTTTTTGCGGTAAAGTGGAGCGACAGCGACACCGCATACACTGTCAGCTGGAAGGTTTTGTTATGCATGTGCTGCTAGTAAACGGCGAATTTCATTTCCAGGTATACGAACATTATTATAGCTAGACTGTAAATACACCGCATCAATACCTGACAGCCCAAGAAAAAACTGAAAAGCTTTATTCCCTTTCATTTTAGCTACCTTACAATTAAACTCCGCAGACTTCACAGCAAATTCACTGGAAAAATACATCACGGCATTTACACCATCACTGTCCTTAATTAGAGGTATGTTAATTGGGTTATCTTTTCCTGTAGTAATTATATACTCTACTTTGTCTGTGCTAACAGGCGTATTGACACCCTCTTTTTCGAATATGAAAAAGTACACCCACTCATTCATTGTAAGCTCGATAGATTTTTCGAGCTTATCGTCATCATCAGTATCTACTGAATTTATTTCACCGTCTCCATCCCAATCATTAGAAACAAAATCTGGTTGTGGAATGGCCATATTGAATATGCCTTGGGATAAAGCACCTAAACTGAATGTTGATAACAGTATTATTGTTATAATCTTTTTCATGAAAAATACGTATTTATTTTACAAAGTAATATTCAACATCTGTTTCCTGATTATAATTAGGAAACATTATTTTCTTTTCGAAGGTAAAAAATTTATATCCATTAAAATGTGTATGTGGAAAAAATGTACCATCTATCTTAACTCCTATAAATTTAGATTCGTTATAATTATCTTTAAATCCAATATATGATGCCTTTGATTGAGTATATGATAGAATAGACTCCATTAAAACTCCATTAGCAAGAGAGTTTCCATTCACAAAATATCCTGGTGTTCCACTATAAAAATTATAAGTATCTTGATTGTCATGATCGTATACACCCACTTGAGCAGATGAACCAGAGTTAGATGTCATGTATGTATTAGCCATAACTTGTAATGAATAAACATCTGTCAAACTATCAACATTTTCTTCAAACACAAAAGTCATTTCTGAATTCTCTCCGAAACTTGCCGCTTTAGTGATATCTATATAATAATTTCCCTGTGTGTTCGTTCTTGAACTTATTGGATTAAAAACACCATTTATTATTACTCCATAAAGTGGAGGGCTATTATCAGTTATTTTTATCCCATCCTTTAATAATGATAAACTCATGTTTTTGGCATACACTAAATTGTTTGATAAATTACTAACATACATACTTTGGTTATAGACTTCATATCCATTGGGAAAAACTGCTTCTGGGACTGCATTACTAGACCATGTCAGTGTATACTTGCTATTATCTACAGATGTTCCAGAACCGCCTGGTGAACCACCAAATGGTGTTGAGTCATCAAGATCATCAATTCCGTCTCCATCATCGTCAGTATCTTCAGAATTAATTATTCCATCACCATCCCAATCATTAGAAACGAAATCGGGCTGAGGAATGGTCATATTAAAAGTGCCTTGAGATAAAGCAGACAAACTTAAGGTTGATAGTAATATTATTGTTATAATTTTTTTCATGGACAAACCGTTTTTTTATTTTATTTTATTTTATTAATATTATTGTGATATATATTTGTTGTTTTGTCAATAAAATATAAAAAAACCTCATCCTATATTAATAGAAATGAGGGATTTAACTTTAATAAACTTTTATATACAGAAATAACCTACTCTTCTTTTCCAATTAAATAGTTATCAAACAAGGAAAATCTATAAAAAGCCTGATCCATCTGATCTGTAAGCATTGTGTCAGTCCATCGAGTAAGAGTTTCTTTGTCAACTAAAAGATCTTCTTCCTTATCAACAAAGTGAGCAACACTATAGTCGTCGCTGGTTACTTCTTCCAGTTCGCGATAATTTTTTTCTTTCTTTAGTTTTACAATTTTAAGAATCCGATCTATTGCTGTTTCTCTGCTTATATACATTGTGCTTTGAATACCCATAATTTATATTCCTATTTTATATTTTAGTTGAACCTATTATAGCAGCATCTAGTTTTTAAAACAATAATGATTTTAAATTATATCTAATTATACACCCGATGTATAATTATACATTGAGTGTATAATTGCATATAATTCCACTTTTATTTTTTCAATTATACTGAATTATACCAACATGGTATAATTGCATTTTTATTCATTTTATTTTTAAATTCTATTGACTCTTTGATTTATTCACTATATAATGTGTGAAACAAACAATTAAATTCTGTAGGAGAATTAATTTCAATGAATACAATAAACTATTATTTTATGATTATTATCTAGTTCCAGTGCTGCAAAGTTAGCACTGGCTAACTTTGTATGTCTTCATAAATAGTATTTAGAAAAGGCCTCAAGGTTAGTGAAAACTAAACAAGAGGTCTTTTTTTATGCTTGCAATAGTAGGGTGTGGTGTTACCCTAATTCTTTGTAAGTCTTTGTTTTAATTGAAGTTTTTTAAAATTAATTTAAAAAAAGTGTTGACAAGATGAAAAAAAGGATGTAACATGTAAAACATAGAGTGAGAGGTAAGACAAACACTCTTAAGAAAGAAAGCAAGATGTATAAGAGTAGAAAATTAAATTGATGCGGATTAGAGCAGCTGGTTAGCTCGTAAGTTTCATAAGCTTAAGGTCGGGGGTTCGAGTCCTCCATCCGCCTCCAGATTGTACCATGTGATTATTGCTAACACATAAAAATAAGCAATAGTGGGTGGAATGTTTTTCCTGTCGGGTACAACGGCATTAAAAGCAACTTGTAATTAAGTTATATAAGTACCTGATCTATAATGGCGGAATAACAACCATAGGCGGTTAGTTCAGTTGGTTAGAACACTCGACTGATAATCGAGAGGTCGCAGATTCAAATTCTGCACCGCCTACCAGATTTAAAGAACATGCAGCAGAGGACAAGATATCACCACTGCTCTGTGAGAACACTTAAATTATAATGGAAGGCTCATTACCCTCTGTTTTTTAAGACTGCGCATGATGCAGGTTCTCACTACCAAATTGATGCGGATTAGAGCAGCTGGTTAGCTCGTAAGTTTCATAAGCTTAAGGTCGGGGGTTCGAGTCCCTCATCCGCCTCCAGATTAAATGTGTGAAAGTTATAACACACATAAAAAAATTAACTATAGTCAATTAGCTTAGCCTGGCTTAAAGCAGTCGACCGATAATCGACAGATCGCTGGTTCGAATCCAGCATTGACTACCAGATTAAAAACGGCAATAGTGCCACAAAACGTATTTTTGGAGATTGAAACATGAACTATTTTACTTATTTTTATTATTATTTTAAAGACGGTTGACGATTATTAATTTTTTAATATGAGGTCAACCTAGAGTTGACCTTTGGTACTAAAAAACCCGAAGGTTATGAAAATAGCATTCGGGTTTTTTTATGCGGTAGAAAAAATATGGTACGGCAGTGCATTGGTGAGCCAAGCTGACTGTAAATCAGTAGCCTTAATCGGCCTTGAAGATTCGAATTCTTCTCGTACCACCAGATTTAAGACCATATTGCTGACATTAGGAATATGGTTGAATTAAGGGCGATTATACTCGTAGGAGGCGAGAGCGGATTGTAAATCCGTAGCACTTAACGGTGCACCGTTGGTTTGACTCCAGCATCGCTCACCAGTTTTATGTAAGAAAACTGATCATGGGGATCAGCAGGCCGTACACCTGTTACCTTCGCAAGAGGTGATTTTGGTTCGAATCCAAATTCTTACAACCAGATTATTAAACATTATTAGGAGACATACAATGAAAAACTTTAAAAACTTTATATTTACATTTATGTAGTTGGATTGACTTATGAAGGTCAGTCCAAGGCTGATCTTCGAGTATTCTAAATGAAACCCGAAGACTAAAAAATCTTCGGGTTTTTTTATGTAAGAAAAATGGTGTGGTAGCTCAGTTGGTAGAGCGCTGGATTGAAGCTCCAGGCATTGCACAGGTTCGACTCCTGTCCACACCACCACGGGACTATAGCTTAACAGGTAGAGCGACTGGTTGAAGCCCAGTAGAAAAAAGTTCTTATGTAAACCACCTATATTGGATTACATATTTAAAGAAAAATGCAGTAAAATATAGATTGCACAAAAATGCGAACGTAGCTCAACTGGTAGAGTGCTAGCCTTCCAAGCTGGATGTTGTGGGTTCGAAGCCCATCGTTCGCTCCATTACAAAATACAATTTCAAATAAATCTTAACTTTGTTTAATATTCGCTATATTCTAAAATTTAGAATATAGCGGATTTATATATCACTAAAAAATTTCTCTAGAGTAAAACTCACTAAAATGTTTAGGGATTGAAGGCAATATTTCATCTGTCACTGGGTAATACTCTTTCGCAGACTCAAAAAGTTTGGTGATGCTGGTCTCGAACCAGCCGTCTATCGAGATACACTTTGCAAAACAAGAAAGACCCTTTGAAAAAGAGTTAAAGTATAATATGTGACTATACTTTAAAATGAAGCTCAATGTCAAGACTTGCCAAATCTTTTTGAAGGTCAGAAAATACCTTGGCAACTTTTAAAGCCGCACCAAAAATACCAACACCCGCAATAATAGAAAAAGTAACCAGTAGTTTTTTAAACAGGATTAGTATTCAGAATTTAGTGTTATCTTAATTTTTTTAGCTTTTTTCTAATCTCATTTAATTCATAGTTAAGCCTTTTTTCTTCTTTTTGAAGCCGCACTCTCTCTTTATCAATTGAATCAGTATCTTTGTTGTACTCTTCTAACCAAGCATTATATGACATTTTTTATAACCTCTTTTTGTTTTTCTTTTTTAATTAATTGATATATAGTTCTTGTGTTTATAGTTATAACTAAAAATTCCAGAACAATTCCGCTAAATGTTTCAATATAAATATTATGTGCGAGCCATAAAATGGATGGCAATAATAATGCCATGCGCATTTTTATTCCAGATAACACTAATACTGAATATGTTGAAATGAGAACAGCAGTCAGTGTTAATAAATCTTGATAACCAGTCCAAGAGTAACTCAATAGAACAAAATAGATAAATGCGAAAACATGAGCAACTTTTAAAGACTTAACCCTTGTCGCCACCCATAATCGAGAAACTGTAACTACTTGCAGGAGACTTGCGAAATAAACTTCCAAGAGAAAGAAGTGTATTCCATAGGTAAGACACCCAAGAGAAAGTATTATTAAAAATATTCTATCATTTTTACAGGCAAATGACCCTGCTATTAACATTGCTCCTAGTCCACCAAAAAAATCTATGATACTAATTGTTTCTAACATTAAAATAATTCTCCATTGTAAAGTTATAATTTAAAAATATAACATTTTGTTGTAAACAAGTAAATAGCGATGTAGTAGTGTTGCATAATTTTAAATATTCGACAACAAAATATTATGTTGTCGAATACATATTATAAGATTTCTTAAAAATTATAACCAAGAGAAGCAACGGTTTTAGTACCATCCATTATAGGGTTATCAGAAAATATTTTTGTTATGGTTGTATCAAGAACAAATTTTTCCATTACTTCAATGCTCTATTTTTTTATTTTTTTTAGCGTATACAATATGTATTTTAACAAGCATATTTTATTATAATTATAGTTAAGTGGTTTACATAAAAGTTCGAGTCTTTTTGGTCCCACCAAAATAAAAGTATTTATAATGATTTTATCATTATTTTTAATGTAAAGGTAGCTCAGTTGGTAGAGCAGGATAGCTTCCGTGTCGGCACTTCGATAATGCCCCTTTACACCAGTTTTTAATGGAAATGTAGCTTATATGGTACAAGCGCTGGTCTGAAAAACCAGAGATAAAAGTTCAAATCTTTTTGTTTCCGCCAGAATACAAGTATTTATAATGAATTTATCATTATTTTAACGGGAGATTAGCTCAGTTGGTAGAGCGCCAGATTGAAGCTCTGGGCTGCGGGGATTCGAATTCCTCATCTCCCACCATTTTTCTTGATTTAATATAAGATATATGATATCATCTGGTGCCAACTGGAGACTCATTTATCAACTTTAAAGAAGCCTATCCTCAATTAATCAAATATTGGGATTATGAAAAAAATACAACCAAAATAGAAGATGCACATGCTGGATCTAAGTTGAAGTATTTCTTTCTTTGTGAAAACAATCACTCTTTCGAAAAAACACCTGTTCTATTTAGAAGAAGTCCCACTAAAGCACTTAACTGTCCAGAATGTATTGGGTTGAGTAACACAAAATACCTTTTTAAAGAAAAACCTTTTCTTCTAAAATTTTGGGATAAAGATAAAAACATAAAATCACATGCAGAAATAACAACAGGATATACATCTGAGATATTTTTAATTTGTTCAAAAGGGCACTCTTTTACAAGATACCCTAAAAATTTATCAATTATTAATAAGCTGCGATGTAAAATTTGCAGTGGCAAAGAAGTTGTTAAAGATAACCGACTAGACTCTAACTATCCTGATTTAATTAAGGAATGGGATTATGAAAAAAACAAAAACTTATTACCAAGCCAAACTGCATTTAATTCCAATAAAAAAGTTCACTGGAAATGTTCAGAAAACCATGAATGGGAACAAGGTATAAGTGATAGAACTGGAACAAGGTATCAAAACAAGGATTCTACAAAGTGCCCTTATTGTTATCAAAATTCTCGATCTAGAAATGAACTTATTATATTTTCCGAATTACATCAGTTTTTTAAATCTGTTAAATCAACTTATAAGATTCATGGAAAAGAAATTGATATTTTTATTGAAGACTTAAATTTAGGAATTGAATATGATGGTGAATATTGGCATAGAAACAAAAAAGAAAAAGATTTAGAAAAGAACCGAGTCTGCAAAAAAAATGGTATACCTATATTAAGAGTTAGAGAAAACCCACTACCTAAGCTAGCTGATATAGATTTTATCTATGATTGTTCTTCGAATTTATTTGATGCAATTAAATGGATTTTAAATTACATTCTAAATACATACAAACTTGATCAAACCATTGTCACTAAGATCAATAACTATTTAGATAAAAGTAAAGTTACTAATGACCATTTTTTGAAAAAAATTATTGATAAATATAAAATAATGAAAATCACTAATCAAAAACTTTACCTAGAATATAGCACTGAAAATAGCTTACCATTACATTACTATGGAGCTGGAAGTGCTTATAAAGCTACATGGAACTGTTCAAAATGTGATCATCAATGGAAGGCTACGATTCACAGTAGATGTGGGAGCGGAACTGGTTGTTCAAATTGTTTTTCTATTAAAAATCATATTAAGAAAAAAGATAGCATTGGTTATTTATATCCATTATTACAAAAAGAAATACTATCCAGTGTAGATCTTTTAACAATATCTCCAAAAAATAATACAACTTTAATAAAGTGGAAATGTTCACAGTGTAAAAATCAATGGAACACATATCCATTTATCAGACTAAAAGAAAGCAATCGGTGTCGAATATGTGGGTTTCATATTTTATTTCAGGAAAGCTTTTTAACTGAAGCACCCCATTTGAAAGATGAGTGGGCTAAAGAAAACAAAATACTTAATCCATTATTTCTATCTATAAATTATCAATATAAAGTATTTTGGAAATGTGAAAATGGACACACAACCAGAGAAAAAATTAAACATAAGTTGGATAAAAATAGATCATGCAAAGAATGCTCAAAGACAATGTATGTGGCTGATTTAATTTTACTTGAAAAGGATTGGGATTATACTAAAAACATCGGGTTGGATCCCAAAACAATAAAAGCAGGTAGTAAGAAAAAAGCATGGTGGAAATGCAGTGTAAGTGATGATCATCAGTGGAATACAAGTATCAAAAACAGAATTAATAACGAATGCCCCTTCTGCAAAAACAAAGAAGGGTTCTTATCTGCAACCAATAGATTAGATATCGTATATCCAAAAATAGCTAAAGAATGGAATTTCAAGCTTAATGAAGGTAAACCTAGTGACTACACATATAGAAGCAGACGATCTAAAGACTGGATTTGTTCTGAATGTGACCATCTGTTTAAATCTAGTATATCACAAAGAATTAAAACAAAAGGCTTTTGTCCTGAATGTAGGTGTCGGCATGATTGAATATCACTTTATTCATATTGTTAATCAACTTAGTATCGTTAGACCAATATAAATTATAGGAAATTATTATGAGTTTTAAAGAAAAAATAATAGCATATTTCTTAGATAGATCTTTTTTTGTATTTTCAGTTTTAGGAGTTATTTTTGTTACTTTACTTTTTTTAAACTTTATTATCATAAGTATAAATAATATGAATACTAGCATTTTACAGCAAGTTTTTCAAAATTTAATTGATCAATATTTTGATTATAGAATGCTTTTATTGTTAACTATTGAAATTAGCATTTCACTATTCATTATAATTTATGACTATATAAAATATTGTAGGAATAATAACTTTGACTAAATTTTATATTGAAGTATTATATTGTTAACAGATAATATTGTAATTTATAGAATAGCATCTTTAGATATGGGGAATATATGCAAATTCAAGAAATAGAACAACTAGTATTAAATGATGATAACTTTTACAAGCTTATAAAATTTTTCAAAACAACTGATACAAATATCATACCCTGTGTTATAAAACTTTGTGGTCGTATTGATTTATTAGTATTAGAAACTAACAATCTTAGTCATAATAATTTCATTAATTTATTTTGCCATTTTGATATTAGAAAATTCCCAATTGAAAAACAAAATTGTATTGAAACTATATTGGATCGCTTTTTACCCCAAATAAAAGAACCCTCTGATTTTAGATTTATTATTGATAAATTAATTGAGCATAATAATGATAAGTTTACTAAAATTACATTAATGAAGCTTGTATCCAGGTTTTTAGAGAATGATATATCTATTCCAAATAAAGGATTTCTAAATACACAACTAAAAAATACAAAAATATTCAAAAAAATATTAAAAGATAAAGATCTTTATAGTAAAATTAAAAAATTAACTCTAAATAGTAAAAAGAAACAGACAGCTAAAATTGACCATGCCATCGTTCCAGATATACAGGATCTACCTAAAGAGAGTAATCCTCCATCTAATAATTTCGAAGAATATCAAAAAAATAATCTTAAAAATATAGTTGAAAAATATATTTGTGAGTATATAAATAATGACATAAAATTGAGTGACTTTTCTGATACAATTCCTCTGAGTAATATACATTCTGGTGCACAATCTCCTATAGATTGTTATATTAAAAAAGAGGGTATTATAAGTTTAATTAACTCTATTAACCCATCTCTCACATTAAAATCAGATTATTTACTACCAAAAAACAATGATTTAAATTTAATTATAAATCTTTATTTTTCAAACCTATTATACTCCAGTTTTTTGCACACACTAATGTATACAGAAAGAGTATTAAGAACTCTAGCTAAAAAAAACAATATTAATTTAGATGAATTAAAAGATGTCCACAATGGCACAGTTGAAAATAGCAAATTATTAAAAGATATAATTGAAGACTTTTCATCATTTTTTACAACATACCCCATTCACATACCTGAATTTAGTGATCTTGGTGGTGGAGATATTAAAATATCTAACGATAAAAGTCTTTTCACTGAAGAAAATTTACATTCATATGTCAGTAAAAAACAATATGAAGCTGAAGTTTTGATGGATAACTATTTTAAAACTATTTTTAAAGAATTCATTATTTCTGAGTCTGCATTTGAAGAATTCATGAATGTTTTTCCAGAATTTAATCTTCAATATTTAGAGGAAGATTTTTACAGTTTAGCAAAAGACGATCTTAAAGATCATGTTTCCATATCCGATGTAAACCTGGGAATAAATTTTGGCTATGAAGGCCTTGAAACACAAAATCTGAATGCTAATGAATATTCACTTAACTTAAAATCCTTTATCAATAAAATGATTTAATATCTCAAAAAAAAAATTTAAAATTTGCATTCCCCCCACATTAAATTAAGATAATTTATAGGGGAGAAACAAAACATGATCAAAGAACAATTAAACATATTTATATTTGGATCAGATAGCAGTCGAATGGGCATCTCAACCCCTTATGCTCTCGCCATTAATGAAAAACAAGAAGTTTTTTCTACTGACCTAGATAAAAAAGGATTTGACCTGATATATAAAATCAATACTGATCCATACAACAAAATGCTTACTAGAAGTATTCAGATGTATTTAAATAATATTGAATTTTCAAAATCAAACAATAAAAGGGGATGGCAAATTACAGATTATCCAATTCAAAGACTATTGGACTCAGAAAGTATTAACTTTCAACCTGCTATTTATAGAGAAGAAAATTTTAAAGTTGGCAAAGTGGTATATGCTGGCATGGGAAATTGGGGGTTTTGTTCTGGGCTATTTAACATTAAAACAATTGAAGGACATCTTATATATAGTTAATATTAAGATGGTACAAAAATTTTCATTAAAACATTGTTGTTATACTTTAAAACATCAACACCGTTATTATTTCTTGCATTTATCCTTTTCTCTATTATCCTCATTTTTTTATGTTCAACCTGAAGCTCTTTCACATAAACATATAGATCATCTATTTTAATATCGACACCTTTAGTTGTTTTATTTTTAATGATATCTGATCTAATTATTTCAATCTGATCAAGTATGTATTTTGACTTCAACCTAACAGACTCAAAAACCTTTTCGTCTTCCATTTTCATTTCCAACCATGCCTTATCATAATCTATTTCTTTTTGCTCAACACCACTATTTTCTGCAAATATGGAGGTTGATAACAGTGTCGCTATGACCAGGAGTAAAACTTTAATGTTTAGCATATTATTACCTTTTTATTTTATTACTGATATATGAATGAACCGACAATTGCCAGCAAAAAAACCATTAATGTTATCGAAATATATTTTATAATAGTATATTTTTTATTCACACTCCATGCTATATTGCAATCATCTAAAAAACTTAAAATTGTCATTGTCGGAATTAAAATAATGTAAACTCCCCAAGTTTCTTTTGATACGATATATGTAGCAATAGTAAAAAATAAAGCGCATACAATATGAATTATAATTTTTGATTTTGATGGTAATCCTATTTTTTTATTTTTTTCTTCATCATTATTTGGTGTCATTTTTTCACTATCCTTTTAAATTAAAATTTTATGATAAGCTTTTATTTATCCTAACATTCTGAGCATATTTCTTTTTCAATATTACCTATTATTTCCATCATTTTAGACATGCTTTCAAATGATGGACAATGAATGTATGTGTTCAAAGAAAGATGCCTGACACCATCAAATATACCTTTACCTCTAAACAGTTCATCTACTATTGATGTGTTATTCCATCCGTCATTATCATCCTTTATATAATTATTAAGACGAAGTGCAATAAACTCAAACCCTTCATCCTTTATGTTTTTTACAACATACAACCTATACTCATTATTTGGAGACTCAAATTCCATTATCCAATTTTCAAAACTTTCATTCATTAATAAGATATCTGTTATTTTAATTTTGTCATCTATTTGCATAATTTGAATCCTAATTTTTTAAGAATATCTCTATTTATCATGTTACAAAACAACTTACAGGAATATTTTTATTTTGTCAAATATAGAAAACTTTCCATTAAACTATATATTTGCTATATACATTTACTATTTATAATGTTATAACCGTATTTAATACAAAAATAGAGCATTACTTATTATGGTGTTTCATTGATTAACAATAGCGAAAAATATATCAAATTTAATAAAACAACAATTGGATTATTGTTATTTGTTATTAGTTATTTATTTTTAATATTTATCATATCTATGATGGAAAAAAATAAAATAAAAATACCAAAAAAATATGTTTTTGACACATCATTTAGAGAAGTTTATTTAGAAAAATATACTGAGGCAAACATTCTTCTTGATACAGAAGTATACCTTACTTTTAAAAATGGAGAACATATTGTTGCCAATAGTAGTTTTGCAGATATAAAAATCGGTAGCTCTTTATTTTTCAAAAATATAAAACATAAAGATGGATTTCTAACCTATATTTGCAAAGAAAAAAAAGAAAAAACATGCAAAAGGATAGATTTCTTTTATAAAAACGAATCAGATGTTTCCGTTCCTTACCAGGGATTCTTAAAAAAAGAAAATAAAATTTCCATACCGAGGACATCAGATGAAATTTAATGAAAAAATAGAAATTATAAAAACTGATGACTCCCTAATAATCAAAGAAGATAGAGAATCTGTTCGCAACTTAAAAATAATTATACTTGCATTCTCTTTGTTCCTTTTCTTGGTTATATACATTGATTTTGAATTTTTCTTAAACGCACCCTATATGATAACAGAAAAATTTATAATAAAATGTGCTTTATTATTATTTTTAAATTTATCTATTATACTAGCTCCACTAAACTTCATACCTTATTTTAAAATTAAAGAATTTAAAATGGATAAAAAATCAACACTAAAAGTAAACAAAAGCTATAAATCAGAAATGATCAGTTCTATAGAAATAAATACATCTGATTTAAAACGATCTAAAGTATCTATTATTAAAAAAGAATCTTCTTCTGGATATCATGATTTACTTTTAGAACTGAAAAACAAAGAAGAGATTAAGTTATTCTCTAGATTACCTTTATATGAATTAAGAAAAATCTCAAGAGAAATCAATATTTTTATTAATGATACATATAAAAAAGAAGGCATTTAATGATGAATTTTAAAAAAGTTAACACTCAATATAATAAAAAATCGATAACCTCTATGGCGAAGAATATTTTTTCTGGATCAATGGTCTCCATTGAAATGAGAGATTATTGGGATAATGGAACCATAAACATGATTTCTTCTGATAATATTTATAATGGTGTATTAAACAGCAGTTATAATAAAATAAACCAACATGGCTTAATAGCCAGCTCCAATAGATTATGTTCTCATCACTCGACATTGGTTTCAATTTCAGGAAACGATGACACCATAGGGATGGTTGGATTCACTGAAACTGAAATGACTTGTGATCATACAATCGCTGCTATCGAATTTAATGGTGATGTTTGGCCTTACTTAGCTTATAAGCAATTATCATTCATACACAAAGAAATTAAAAATCTTGCGGATGGCAATGGGGTTATTAGTATTAATTCTATAGGGGGTCTATTAATTAATGATATTCCAGAAAAAGAATCTTACAATATTAATAGATTTATTAATGAACAGCAAAGAAAAATTCGGACAATAAAGAAGTTAATTATTGAACTGCATCATAAAAAAGAAAATCAAACCAGTGTCTCATATTATTGTGATGTTATTAAATCTATTGATGAGTATACAAAAGATAACACAAAGGTTTTTCAATCAATATCAAATAATGGTTTGATCGATATTGAAAATACAAAAATTAGACTTCAAGAAGAAGAGGAGCATTTAGACTTGATGACAATAGAATTGCTGTCTGGTAATTATGAACTTGATTGGTCTCAATAGAATCACCTTTATCTGATTTTAATGATAAAACACATTGCTCGTTGGGTACGTTTGATTGATAATGTTATTTAAATATTGATTCTTAGGTTTTAATATTTTCCATGATATAATGTAAATTAATAAAATGGTTAATTAAATGAACGAAGAAAATTTAGTAGAAAACTGGTGTTTTGAATTGGATTTAGAACATGAATGCTGGTTAAATAAAGGTGAGTTTGGTAATGTTTACTCTGTCACAGACGACAAGGTTATTAAAATTACATCTGATTATAATGAATTTATTCAAACATTTAATTTATTAAATAAATCACTCGATTTTCATCCAAAAATTTATGATATGAGAGTATTTCCTACGGGGGAACTCGGCATTTTAATGGAAGCTGTGGGCACTGATGGCATCGAAGATGTTTTTGCAGAAATAATTAATTTTGCTGATATCCATGGAGTTAGCATTCTTGAAATTGATTTAGATGATGAATGTCAAGATCAAGATTACAACCTTTCACCTGAAGCCACTAAAATGCTTTCTGATATTTGTCGAGCTGACTTTGAACTACGCTCCCATCATCACATTGGTTCGGATATACATGATGGTAATATTGGTATTAATAAAAAAGGAAATTATGTATTATTTGATCAAACTCTTAAAACTGACAACAATGAATACAATGAAGATTTATTTAATGAAATAAAAGAAAAGTTAATGGCATCTTATGATATTGAAGAAGATGAGCCAACTATCAAAGAAAATATCTGTATTTCCAAAATACTTGTCAATAGAGAAGCCATGCGCCAAACTTTATTAGATATCTCTAATGGTAAACTAAGCAAAACCAATGGACACTTAGAGTGCATGTATAATATAGATGGCTTACTTCAATTAACTGATGGACACCATCGATTATGCGAACTGTTATTGGACAGCAAAGAAACAGCATCGGTTATTATTTCTTTTGATGAAAGATCGGGTTGTCTTAATCAAGCTTATGCAAAAATAGAGATTGAAGATGCTATAGAACTCACTCCAAACAATCTTTATGGTGGACTAGAAGATTTGGCTGATGATGACACACTGGAAGATTATTTGGTCGATTACAAGAAATTAAAAAATAAGGTAAAAAGAAAAAAAAGATGTCGACCTTGATCTAAACTGTAATATAATTATTTAAAACAATCATGTAATTTTTTTTTGACACCTTTTATCTCTAATTACTCTCTCTAATTCTGTCATATTGTTTCGCCTATTTAATTGTATAAACACAATTCCAAATTTCTTTGGATATCTAATTTTATTGTTTAAAATGGTTTTTTCATTGAGCTTTTTTTAACTTTTGATTTGGTTATTTTTTTTAACTCTTTATTCAACTTGGTCGAAGCATCATCTATCTCCTTCATAATAGAAGAAAACTCTTTACTGGTTCTTCCTAATGAAACTACAACACTTGGAGAGTCTGATAAATTAAATTGGGATAATAATTCCATATCACACTCATCATTTGGTTGTAATATCTTATATACTCTCGCATCGCAATCTTTCATTATAGAAATGGAAGAAGACGAATTAACATCTAGGTGAATTAATTTATTTTCAGCTAGAGATATACCTGTCTTCCCTATTTGATTTTCTTGGAAATCTAAGTCTCCTTTTATTTTTGATTTTATTAAATACTCCTTGGAACTTTCAAATAATTTTTCTATTTTTCCTGAAATAATATCATGATCTATTTTATTGGACATTTTTTTACCATTTTTATAATATATATTTATTATATCATTCTTTTTAAAATAAAAAAGTCATTTTAATGATATTCATAGATGATGATTTTTATGTTTCTTGAAAAAAAACAACACCATTTATATTAATCGATACAGATGTCTCTTTAAATGTTTTATCAATATTATTAAAAAACAAAACATCCCTCACACCATTCCTATACAGACCTGTCAACATTTCCCTTGTATATTTATAACTATCGAAACACTTAGGGTGCTTAATCCAGGAATTGGTTCCATCTAAATAAAGAACATTTGATGTTGATTCAATCAAATCATCGATACAATATGGAGTATGAGACATCAGTAATATTGTAACATTTAACTCTGAACATTTTTTTATTATTTTGTTCATCAAATCATTATTACTAAGTTTATAGAAATAAAAATCAAAAATCACTAGTATATTATAAGAGCTATTTATATGCTTTAGAACTTTATTTAAATGATCTATGGAGTCTTCTTCTCTATTTTCATGAGAGATTTTTTTTACTAAGGTTGACATATTATCACCATATAAATTTTTCATATAATCAAAATCCTCACCAGAACCTATATCAGTATCAAATAAAACCTTACATTTATTATTATATGAATAACTTAAAATTTGATATACTATTTGCGCCTGACCCAAGCCAACACCGCCAGCGATTAAGTTAAGTGGTTTATTTTTATATGTAACAAGTTTTTGTTTATTTTCATCAATATCTAAAAATGACAATAAACTCATCGCTGAACCCTCTTGTTTGCAAGTGTCCATAAGCTCATGCCAGGTTGAAAAGTTCGTGTATTTGTTAGCTAATTGATTTTGTATATTACTTAAACTTAAAGTTATATCACTTTCTTTTTTGATTTGTTTTGCATCTTTTTTTAATTGCTTAATACTTAAGCCGTTTGGAGTGTAGTGTAACATAATATTATCCTCATAATTCAAAAGATCATACCAGCCTGCAAATATAATTTTGAGTTATATTATATTAAGTTTTTCCTGCATTAATTTGTTTTATCTTTTTCCAGATTTCGCCTTGGCAGGCTGACAGGCTAAACATAAACCTTTTATTAATATATATGGAATATTTTTAAATGTCAATCTGAATACACTATTTTTTATTTAGCATTTCTACTTATTTCTTTTATCACCGTATTTTTATCTAATATTATTGTTATTTTATTCTGGTAATTTATGTCAAATATCGATGCATTCTTTTTATAATCAATTATATACTGATTAGCTTCACCATTTTCTTTAATTTCAAATTCTATTTTTGCGATCAAAGTCTCATAGGCACCATCTGAAATAAACCTATTATTTCTTTTATCTATTTTAAACTCTATGACATTCATTTGATTATCACTGCCTTTTTGGTAAACAGTGTAGTTATCAGATAAATAGGTTTTCTCCATAGATATAGACTCAAACACTATTGTTTCTTGGTATAGATTAAACACTTTATCTTCTGGAGGTGTTGTTGCATTCCTTATTACTCCCACTAATATTAGACCTAAAAAAGTGGATACAAACATTAATACCATTATTCCCATAGACTGTAATATTTTTTTCAAAATTAACCCTCATGTACCGATATAGTTATCGAAAATAACATATCATATTAGTCTTGTCAAAAAAACTTCATTAAACTATATTGACATACATGGTACTGTTTGTGATGTTATACTTCATGAATAATAAATGGAGTGCCTGGAATTAACACACATTATTATTATTATTATTATTATTATTATTATTATTACTATTACTATTAATTTTTATATGATAATCAATTTGACAGGGAATGTCTCAAATGTTAACTTATAAATTATATAATTAATTTTTATAAGGAAAACTCATGAAAAAAATAATATTTACTTTATTTTCAATTTTATTTATAAATAATGCTTATTCTTTAGATTGCAAAGGCTCTAATTTTACTGATTTTATTACCAACAAACATATTCTAAAAGGAAAACTAACTAATAAAACTGAAACAATAGATGGATCTTGGGTTACACAACATTTTTTAATAGACCCTATAATTTTTTTTACAAAAGTAACAGATGAGAAATTAATTGTTTCTAATTTTGTACATAAACTTACAATTGAAAAAAGTAAAATGTCTAAAGAAGAACTAGATAATCACTATAAGGTCTTCGCTTATAATGTAAGTTATGATAGTGTTTTGGATACATCAAAAGAGTATTATTTTTTTGTAGATAAAAACACGAATCAAGTTAGAAACGAAGCATGTTCACCTTTTATAATAGAGGAAAGCAAATTAACAGAAGGATATTTAGAGCATAAAGCTCTATCTCTCTTTAACACCGAAAATTATCCTTTGATAAAATAATTTTTCTAGTGGTTAATAACCTGAAGATCATCTTGATTGTATCCCATTTTATTAAATCCACATTTATCGAATCCAAATGTAAGATCTTTCCTTTTTACATTTTCTAAAAATAAATTAGAGCTTTTGTCAAATGATAAATTTAACACAAATAACAACTTATAAGCAAAAGATGAATTGCAATCACTTTTAACCTCATAATCTTTTGTGTAACCTTCTTTAAAATCAAAACTATCAAACTTTAAGTTGTCATAAACCTTAATGGGTTCAAAATCATTCTTGAAAAAAAACTTTTCATCCAATCGATATGCGCTGATATCATCTAACATAATTAATGGTTGCACTGTTAAATTTGATATTTCCATGTTTTTAAAATCAAATTTATTAAAATCCTCATAACTTCTTATAATAACATTAATACTTGATAATGGTTTTTTATGTAGAAAAAAATCAACGACAGATCCTTTCTCTTTTAAATATATAGATTGTTTATCTTTTAATTCCAACATATAATCGTAATTATGTTTAGAGTTTTTTATTGTTTCGTAGCTTTTTTGTTGCTCAATATACATTACACCCACAATGGCGATTAATATTATAAAAACCATTAAAGATATAAAAATTATTGCTTTTCTCATTTTGTTGCCCTTTTAGTATTTCATCATATAAAAACATAAAACAATTTAATTTACAACTATTATATTTTGATGATTATCGAAAACAAACTAATGTAATGTGAAATACTCTCAGAAATTAATGTCGAGATACGTAGCTATCCCGCACAGATCCCAAGAAATTATTTATCCTATTTGATTCAGTGTGCAAAACTATTATAAAATAATTAAATTTAATTATTATAAAAAATAAAAATAGAAGGCTCAGTCTGCGTGAACTCTACATCTTCAGCAATGCCAAGGTGTTTGGTAATTTTATTAAAATACTCCATAGCCTTTTCATTGAAATCTGGGGTTGTTTTGACAGTTGGTGCACTAAAAATAGTGTCTGCATAATAGTGCTCGTAATTGGGACGACCATTAAATATAACTATGATCTCATCATCATCATCATCATCATCATCATTTTCTATTCTTATTTCAAAGTCATACTCTTTATTTAATCCATTAACTACATCACTATCTTTAATGCCATTTTTAATTATATCAAATGCGGCTTCATTATCCAATGGAGTTATTAGTATTGCTTGTGCTTGTGCTATATATGCCATTCCATTTATTCCTTTTTTGTATTGTTTATTAGTAAATCATACTATAAATTTATAATTAATAAAGTCAACCTTGTATTCTAATATGATAAAATTCTCAAGGAATATTTTTCCAATCCACTTTTGTCTTGTAAATACTTTTCTACAATCAAAGATAACTCATCTTTTGTCAGCTTTTCTTTTTCAAAACATGTTTTTAAAAACTTCAAAATATATAACTCATCAAAAACTGATTTTTGTTCTTGAATTAAATAAATACGATTGGTGATGATGTCATAAGGTTGCACATCTTTTATCTTGTCTAAAAATACACTCATTTCAACGATTTTAGAGTCAAACTTAATTTCGATAATCTCTTCTTCAATGACACTAGGATATTCTATTAATTTATCCAATTCAGCAATTTGTTCTGTAATGTAATAATCGTTTTTCATATTAGACATAGATACATCATCTAATAATGCATCAAGGTCATCAATCACAAAGTGGTATGCTTCTTTTTCCTTTAATAAAACTTCTTTCTCACCATTCAAATATCGCTCTAGTCCAAAATCTGAATCAACTGATTTCTTAACTTTAATAAATAGTGATGCATTTGAGATTAATACTTTCTTTGCGTTTAATTCTTCAAGCCGATCATATGAAGTTCTCTGATTTATATCAATTGGCAACAGTATTAGATGAGGACATACATATTCATCATTTTGTTCAGTATACTCCATGGCCTTTTCGTTAAGCAGATCTTCAAAATCGTCTTCACCCTCTATCATTAATTCTTTAAATAAATCATTCATAATTTTTGCACCTTCCATTATTTATAAGACCACTGCATTATACTAATCAATAATTTAAACAAGTATCACTATCTACTTGGATAGATAATATTTCTTTATCACCACCAAAAAACAATTCGGCCATCTGCTCCTTTGTTTCAAATTTAATTTCCATATTCAAATGTAAAGATGAGAGGAAAATACTATTTGTTTGAGGATTGGGATATAAATTAATACAAGCATGGTTATTTAAATCTGGCTCACTTTTACATGCTATTTTCACATTGAATGTTGAGCAAGATCTCTCTCCATCAATTAGATTAAATAAATCAATTGGAGAAAATGATGTCTTCATTTCAAAATCATCATCTTTGACTTCAATTTCAATGTTTGAATTAACTTTATTAACGTTAATATTTAACATTTTTTTATTCCTCTTCTTCGTATGAAATATCAATAGAATATGAAGCTGTTCCATCAGGATAAGCATTGGTTCTGTCAACACTAATGTGAATCTTAGACAATTCCTTAAAATCCTTGTCTTCCATCAATGATGCATGAATTTTCTTAACGAAATCAACATCCCCGACACCAAACCGATCATCAGTACCTACATCGTTTAATGTAAGCTCTGTTTCTTCACAAAACTCATATCCATTTTCATTGACATATGTAATAAAATCGAAAGATGATAGTGTATTTACAATTTCTTTAATTTTACTTGATGTGAAAAGTGTGCTCATTTCTCATCTTCCTTAGCTTTTTCTGACTGTTCATTGATTTGTTTGGCGATTAAGTAAGCTGCTACTAGGCCGTGTTCCATAAGGTCACATTCGATGTTCATAGTATCCTCACTCTGAGAATTATTGACCCAAACACCCATCCATTGATCAGCTATCACAGCATCAATATACCAACCTTCTCCTTCCAATGCATATGCTAATGCTGTTCCAGGATGTCTCTTGTCTGTACCAAAAATTTCATTTTCCAGGATATTTTCATAATAATTGTTATCTTTTTCATCAGTGCTATCTGCAAAAAAAGAATATTGTGTATAAACAGTAGTTCTGTACTGGTTATCACCATCAGCTTCAGTCCTTGAATCTGTTGTTATCTCTACTTTATTTTCTACTGATTCTACTTTAACTTCTTCATTATTGACTTTTATCATATTGCTATCTTCTTTTTATTACATTGGACATCAATTATACCAATTTAATTGAAATTCGTCAACAGTGCTCTCTTATTTGTCCACTAAGACAGTTTGGCATAATAATATTATGAAAAATTAAGGCTTATTCTTTTTGATAGGCTTTTTAATTATTTGATCTTCTTTTATATATTCGACTAATACTTCTTTTAATGTCTTATTTTCATATTTTTCAATTTTATGATATAAAGCATTATTTAAAGCATTTTTGACCTCTGTTTTATTTGCCATCGATCTTGCATATTGATGAACCAAACTTAAGAAATCTTTACAAGAAACTTTTTCATTTTCATCTTGAGGCAATCCATTATGATCAACAACTTCATCCAGGGCTATCTCTATCATTCTGTTAATTGCAGCGACTTTATTCACAATATTATCCTCATTTAATATGGTATGTTTTGTTTAGATTGAGCTTTTTTATCCTTAATAGACTTTAATATTAATTTAGCAGCTATATCATCTGAAAAACCCACTACATTCTTTTCCATCAACTTTATGGCCTTTTTAAATGTTTTATGGGTTAAAGATATATCTTCCAAGAAATATGTATCATTTAATTCATGGACATCTTCCATTTTCTTTAACTTCGACACAGCATTTAATAACACATTTTCTTTCAGTAGCTTTTCATCAACTAAGTACATTAAAAACTGAATGCTGTATATACTTTTATTTAGACATTCATCTATTATTTTTTCTTGCTTTTCTGGCCCCATTTTTTTGAAAAATGACTTCATATTATTAAGACCTTGAGTGGATGTTCTTGGATATCCATTTTCTTCAATTATCACACTTAATTGTTTAAATGTTATTTCCATGATCGATAAATCTTTAAAGTCATTAAAAAATCCATCATCATCAAAGATCATACAAGCTTGCTCAACATCTGAACCCATCCATTCTTCGAATTTTGAATGACTTAATTCTTTATTGACTTGACTATAATTCACTAAAAATGCCATCTTTTCATCATTAACACTCCCGTTTAACAAATCCCAATAATTCACCATAGTATGAGCTGAACTCTTACTCACCATTGTCAAAAAATTAACCCCGTCATCCTTTGCTATCAGCTCGCCAGTATTTGCTTTCCCATTCTTTGAATTAAACTTATATATTTCACTTATATTATCGAAACAATCATTAAGTAAATTAAATACATGTGTTACATTATTTCCTGGAGATGCATAGGAAAAAGTTATCATTTTTTCCAAGCACTCTTCAAAAATTTCTGATAATTCATCATTATCTTTAGCAACATTGATGGCTTTTTCTATTTTAGAAATAATTATCTTTTCTATATTTTTATAATCTTCGTTGTTTACCATGTTATACTTGGTATATTGTTTAAAATCTTTAATCTCAACCACATTGTCTGGATCTGTCATACCCTCTTTTTTATTTCTGTGTCTATCTAGAATGATTCTTTCTGAAAAATCTTTTTCAGAATAATTACCAACCATTAATTGAATAGCTTTTCTATTTATTTCCACTGCAATATTATTATCATTTTTATTATGGGCTGCTGTCGGATTCCCGTTCATATCGACAGTTACACCTATCATAGACATTGGATCTTCTATATCTAGATTGAAATCGCACAACATAAACTGTCTTCTATAATCTTTGGTGTAATCAAGATAGTGACGTTCGTTAGTGGCTATGCACCATTGAGTTGATCCTATTTTATTCATTTCTTCATACGATTTTGTTTCAATTAACAGAGTATCTTCATTAACTTTTGTTGATTTAATATTTAAGTTTTTTAATTTGTTTTCCCAAGACTCGATACTCCAGCCAGACCAACCATTGATATATTTCTTGAGACCGGCATTAAATTCTTCGGGGGTTTTATACTTCTTTATTTTAGAGGAAAATGATGCTCTAAACTCTGAAGGGGTAATGTCCAATCTTACCACTTCTGTTATTAAATTCGTTGTTTCTGATGTAATTAAATGACTTGTGCTATCATCTTTCATTCTTTTTATTATCTTTGCTACTCTTGAAATTTCTACCAAATGAGCTGCAAAATCAGACATATCCTCAGAATCAAGGTTTTTTATAAAATCAAGAACATTTGCTGGATCATCCTTTTTTATGTTTTTTATTAAGAGTCTTTTTCTTAAATCCATATTGGTAATAAATCCATTAAGCTCACCATAAGTCATTCCCGATATAGAATTTTTTATATCCATTATATCTTGAAATACTGTATCTAGATCATCTATAGAGAAAGACTCTAAATCTTCTTCCAATAATGATTTATAAATCACAGGATGTTTTCTTGATATGTATTTGAGGTGATTGGATTGAATTTTTTTAGTTAAGTTTGGTGAAATTGTTAAATCTGAAAATTGCTCTGTTTCTGTGCCATAGGCAAATGTTCCATCTCTCATTTCGATCAATGTCATATCGAAGTACTCAGTACGACCATCCATATATCCAGACATGTTGTTTGTGATGACCTGCTTTATGTCTCCATGAGGTGATTCATATTTCCTAACATCTTCGCCAAAAAACTCATATAATATACTATCAGGACTTAAATTTATCTCTTCGTCTTGAATGGAGGATTGATTTTTTTCTATTTTTTTAATGAATTTAGAGAATTCTTTATTTATTGTATTTATCATACTTTTTATTATAACACATATTTATACATAAACATATTTTTATAATAATTTAGAGTCCATGATTATTCTCTTTAATGGACTCTAAATCACTTTTATTTTTAATCTAAAGATATAGACGATGTGCCGCCACTTATAAAGTTAGGCATACCATTAAAATTATGAGCACCCCAAACATATCCATAGCCATAATCATACCAAGTTGTATATGAACCAGCGCTTGTATTAAGAACTTCACCATCTATTGTGATTGACTGTAGATTATCAATAAATGTATCAGGTTGATCAAACAAAAGGAAGAAATATCCACCCGAATTTCCCACAAAATCAAACTGTAATCCCGGTGGCATTCCAGTAATTGAATTTTCTGACCCTGTCACTTGATATACTGAATCGGGTGTAATTACTCTTATATATGCAGGATCTGATGCTCCTGATCCTCCCCATACAAAATTACCATTAACAATACCAGGTGAAGCTGTTACATTAGCGACCTCTATTTCAGGAATCAATAAGCAATTTCCACCAGACTCAAATTCAAATTTGTAATATTTATAAGCAGTTGTGTTCGTAAATGTAAAATCAATTAATTGACCAGGATTATTATATAAATCTGCTCCTATATCAACAAAACTTTTAATTGGAGTGTAAATTGAATTATCATTACTTGCCAAGACACTGAAACTTTTCACGCTATGTATATCATAACCAACAGTACTTGTTAACTTAACTGTATTTAGCACTTCAACTGTTCCCCTATCAAATATTAAAAAACTAGAAATTTCAGTTGGATCGGTGCAAGAAGATCCAGTATTTCCTTCATTTCTTGAATTCCATGTATTTGAGTATGATCCATAATTTAAATTTCCATCGGTTAAATACCCTACATGAGATTGATTATGAGATGCTGTAATTGGCCCCACTATCGTTACTGAATCATGAGAAGTCGTAATTCCACCATCTGGTTTACCAAATGGAATTGAGTCTTCTGTGTCTGGTATCCCATCATTATCATCATCAGGATCCGTTAGATTGGGGTCACCATCACCATCCCAATCATTAGTAATGAGATCTGGCTGGGGAATTTTATATTTAAACTGATTTGTTCCACTTACGGATGCATAAACACTTGACATAAACACAATGGAAAGAATTATAGTTAATATTTTTTTCATATTATTACCTATTTTGTTATATATTATTTTATTATTACATCATAAATTTTTAATAAATCAAGATAAATATATTTCCTTCTAATGTTCGAATAATTAATTTTATTTTATTTTATTTTTAATCTTATGCTCTTTTTTGGGTTTTTCTTTTTTTTGCTGAGGGTGAATACAACATTGACGGAGGCATGAATGTAAACCCCATTTTATCTTAATATCAGACTGTAAACACCTATTTGCTTTAAATAGGTGTTTATATTATGAACCTCTTTAATTCAAATGTTTTTGCCCGCATGAATCAGAACAAAATGAACGCCCAGTAATAGCTTCAGACAGCACTTCTTCCCCTTTATTCACAATAAATTCATTTTCACAGAGGTGGCATTTATATCGCTCAAAAGGCAAGTCACCTTTCGTAGAAGAGAACCAAAAAATGTCGCTCCAAGGAATCTCTCCTTCAAAAAATTCACCCAATATACTGATCTGATGCTCATGTCTCTTGTCAAGGCTCATCTCCAACCACTCTTCCATATTTATGAAAGTGATTGACTCTTTTTCATCTTTTGATCGAAAACTGTCACTGTAACTAAATGAGACGCTTAACTCGATTTGCTTTTTATCACTCATACATTAGCCCTATATTCTTTATGTTTTAAATCTAATATTCATAATATCAACAAATGAGATGAAATACAACAAAAACTTTGCTTTTATCTACCGATTAGTGTATAATTATTTTTTAACTTCAAGGAATTTACATTATGCAAGATCGCCACCAAAAAGCTTTTGATAGAGAGTTAAAAAAACTTTTATTGTCTGTTGATATGGATGATTCTGGTAATTGCTTTCTTATGGATGACGATATTGCATGCTACAAAGCTAAAACCACCAGTGATATGGCTGAAAATGGACGAGTTGTTGAAAATTTCATTTTTACAGTGAAAGGTCACGATGAGATAAAAGATACACTGGTGGATAAGTTAGTGACCACATCTTTCAGTAAATTAAATGCACCGACTAAACATGATACATATTTGGATTTTTCAGCATCTAACAATATGGATCTTTTTGTTTCCATTAATTCGATAGAACAGATTAATAAAATAGAGTATATAGTGTTGAAAAAACATTACATTGATTTATCTTAATTTCTAATATGTTTATAAGAGGTATCATTTTATATGGCCATTTCATTTTTACAAGATGACATACATTTAAGTCAAGAACAATGGAATATTTTTAATGACAACACTGATTCATCTGAATTTGATGTTGATGAACTTGGTACATTTTCTTTTCGTGGGGAAGGTATACCAGAATTTGATGAGTGTGAAAGAAACAGAGGAATTATGACTTATGTGGTTGAAGACCTGGATGAAGAATGTTTTTATCTTTTTCATTTGAATTTTTATTTCACAGATCATTATGATACTTCAAATAATAACGACATTGATTATACCTTAAAAGCAATTTCAAAATCAGACTCTTTAAAATATTAGGTAATTGGAAAATATACTATGAAAAAGAAACTTATTGCAAAGAACAAAAGCTCACAATCCTTGTATCGCATTCATTCTTATGAAGATGCTAAAAAGCATTTTCCTAGTGCTAAATTTACTTCTACGAAAAGAGCTTGGCGATTATTTTTAGATATTGAAGCCCTATCAGAAGCTCTCTTAGAGGATTTTACCAAACACCTTTTATTGTTTGAAAACGATGATGGCCGAAACTACTATATCGTTGTTAATATTAGTGACCAAGTCGATGAAACAAACATTTCAGATAAAAACATGATGAAAGCTGCAACACTGTTAATGAAAAACTATAGTGTCTCTAAAACTTTTATTGAATTTATCAAAAACAATAAAAATATTAATGAAACAACTCGAATTGAACACATTAAGAAATTTGTTCCTGAAGTATATTTGGACTATGTTATTGAAAACGATGTAGAACTGAATCTTTGGGATTGGTTGCCTCGAAATCTTATCAAGAAACAACTTTTATCAGATCCAAAATACTTATCTTATTTGATTAAAAAAGATAGTGCAAAAGATATTTACGAAGATGATGAGTCTTATAGCACTAACTCCAATACAAATGAATCTTCTCTTTTTATTATAAACTATATATTAAGTGGAACATTGACCAAAAAGACATTAACATTTCTTAAAGAATTATTTAAAGATGAATCAGTTCTTAGAATGTTTCAAAAAACTATTGATGCGATTACATATAAAAAGCGCCATGTTTCTGGGTGCTCTCTTACCAAGAGTATTTTAAAAAATATTTTTATCTTAGAAGAAGAATCCATTATCAAAATTAATGCATTTAACCATGACTTTATAGGAGCATTAGAGCAATATTTTAAAGATGAATACTTAGACTATCTAGATATTTTGATTAATAAAAAAATTAAGTATATAATTAATCTGGATTCTGATGCTCATGATATGCATACTAAAAAATTATTTTTTGATAAATCAAGATTCGAATATTTAATTAGTCATGCTGAAAATTTAAATGTTCTTATTTCAAATTGGCGATCTAGTTTAACTGGATCTTTGTTCAAATACTGTTTTAAGCACCCTGATCGTAATCAATATTGGAGTATGTTTCCTTACCAAGAATTTCATATTGAAAACTTGGCATTATTATTAAAAGATCCACTACGTTCAAAATTTATATTTTTTCAAGACTTTCTTGATGAAATTGAAAAACTAAAACATGACCAGTCAAATGGAAGAAGTTTTGCAACTGTTATTGCTCAAACAGATTTAGATCTTATTAGATCAAAATGCCCTGATGAAGAGTTCTTTAAAACTAAAATGATTAAATATTACACGTCCATTTTATCTGTATGGGATGGGAAAGAAAGCCATAATACTGATTATTTAGAAAGACTTCAGGCGGTTTATGACATTGATCGTGACAACCTTCAATATATCCACATGAATTATCTTTTTGATGATCGATATAGTCATCTTGATAAAGTATTTGATTTTGATTATAATTCTCTTGGTGTTCAAAATTTATTTGAAAAAAGCTATGCAGTATATGCCAATACTACAACCAAAAATTATGAAAAAGAGCAGGCTCTAAACTTCATCAAAAGAAAATCAGAGTCTAAATTGTTTTTGCAAAAATATGATGCATCAAAATGGAACAATAAAGATCTAGTCGAATTATTAGATCCTTTAGTTAATTTTAACACTGATTTTGATTTAAGTGGCCTAAAAAACATTCTGTTAACAGGTAATATCGATGATATCATGGATTATTGTCAGGAAAACAAACAAGACATGCAAAATGTATTTAAGCATAATCCAGATGATGATTTTGTTAAATGTGTAATTAAAATTGCAGCGACTTTTATGAGTCGATAATTGAATATCAGTAATTAAACAACAAGGAGTATATAATGGTAAATTTTCATGCGCCTTTAATAGGATTCATCATAAGCAAAGATAGTAATCGCGATTATTTTTCAAAAACACTTAATTTATTTTGTGCAGATTCAATCAGTGATCTCACACAGGATAATTTTGCAGATTATATTAAAGATGATGAAGATGTTTCAACTTCACTAAATCTAGAAGAAGACAGAAAAATGTTGAATACATTTTTTAAATGGATCGAAGAAAATGAATCATTATTCGAACTAAAGACTGCTTACCATGGTGGCTCTCGAAACACACCTGTTGCATTAGTATTGAGGGAAAGTAAAGCATTTCCTTGCAATGAATATTCATCTTATACTATGACCATTGAAGACACAGAACGAATGCTTAAAGAGGCAAAAGAACACAAAGAGCTATGCAGAAAAACAATGCCCGATAATTTATTTTCTTATTTTGAAAAACGTGGTGAATTTGGTGTTCAATATTTTTGTTGTTCTACTTAATAAAAATAAACATTGTTGAGTTTATTAAATTAATGATAAAAAAAAGACACTTGTTGTGAAAAGTGTCTTTTTTATTTTATCCAACTAACTTAAGCCTATATTTTTTTCTTAGCAGACTTATTTCCTAAAGCTGATTTTAACTCTTTTTTTAGTGAATCATCATCGTTGATACTATTCAGAACATAAGTTTTAAAACTTAAATCATCAGCTATATCCAAAGTACTAATTGTCATCTCGACATCATCTACAATTTTTAAAGACTCAACATCATCTAAATCTGGATGTTTATTAACTACATGGGCATCTTCATCAAACACTCTATATAACTCTTCAAATTTAGAGCTATCCAATGAAACCAATTTTCCATTTTCTTTGATTTCCAATACTCTATTTGGATTTTGAATTTCATTTTCTAAATCAAAAACAACCATTTCAAAACTCATATCTTCTCCTTCAATTAAAACATCTTCTGATGTAAACAAAACATCATTTGCTGTTAGCCTTGAAAGTTCTTTACCTTTTTTATTCATAATTACAATAGAAATTTTATCATCTTTTAAATCATCAATTACCTTTACTGACACACCAAGTCCAGATAATTCAGCTTCTACCTTAGCTGTTTTTTGCTCCAACTCCACCTTGTCTATTTTTTTAAACATTTGAGTTATAGTAAATTCTCCAGCGAGGTTATCATCTACAGATAACACTTTCACTTTAGACAGAAGTCTATTTAATCTGTAATCTCCAACTTTAGAGTCTGAAAGAACAATATTGTGACTTTTCAGAGTATCCATTTGATCTGAATAAACTTTTTCTATTTTTTCTTGCTTTAATTCCTCACTCTCTTTCACCGTGATGAAAAGTTTTGATTTAACTAATCCATTATCAACAACCTGATGCGATGGAACAAATATGTTCTTTGTCTTATCTTGAGAAGGGCTAAATGATCCCAATGTTGTTTCCTTAAAAATAAAGCCATCAACATCTAAGAATGATGCCTTTATTGCATTAACATTTTTATCTAATAAGCCCGCATCAACAAATGATATTTTATGCTCATCAACCATTTTTGTTTCTTCATCTCTTTTTGCCACTACAGCCTCTTCAAGATTTTGAATTGGAACAATCTCTTTATTAACAATCTTCAACATTTCAAGAGGTTCAACTGAGCACACATCCGCTGAAGCAAATTGATATAATGCACCTGGGACATGATAATATGCATAACCCTCAACTTCATCTTTGATCACTTTAAAACCACTAAAATCACCATTTTCATTTGAAATGTTAAACTTTTGAACCTCATTACCTTCGAATGATTTATTAACCAATGACTTAAATTCACTAGAACTTTCACCTAAATATACAAACATTTTGTTTTTCCTTTTAATATAATATAATTGTATTATAGCATAAATCACAAAAAAACGAAAATCTAAATAAAAATTTTTTATTTATCTATTTAATTATTAAACTTGAATGAAATACGACAATATGATATTATTGTTACCAAATGAAAAAGGTTACTAAACATGAATGATTTAGAATTAAATACAATTATTAAAGAAATTGAAAAACACTCCCTACCTGACAAAGTTAGATCTGATATTGTTAAAGTTTTTAAAGATACTGACCTTGATAATTTTGAGATAGCTATTCAGATGAATTGGGATAATCCTGATATTTACAAGTCTTTGATTATCGCTAAGTATGTTCCTGATTATACATATAAAACAACAAAAGCTTATGCTGTGATGAAGAGCGGTGAGAGGCCCTATGAATCATTTATTATGTTTTATAATTTATATGTTTGCAAAGATGATATTTTTATTGATATTACAAAAGAAATTTTTGGAGAAGATTTTGAGAAATTAAATAAAATCTTTTTTATTGAGATGAGGCAACATTGGTTAGAGCTAATGACCGAAACACATGATGGGCTTTACACACTAGAAAGCTTAATAACTGAAAGCACAAAGCAATGTTTGGATGACTATAAAAATTCAAGATATCTCCCTCAAATGACTGCTATGATTGAAAATATTATAGCGGAGATAAGCTTAAATGGTTAAATCTCTCACAGACTGATTTATTTATTCAAATAAACCAAAATCATATTGCACCATTCTATGCCTAATTTGTTGACTTATCAATGTTTTTAATGTATAAGAACCTATCACTAGGGGATTTAAAATGGGATTGGATATTAGTGTTTTCACAAAACTAAAAATAAAACAAGAAGAACTTAAAGATCAAATGGTACTTGAAGATGTGGATCAAGAGCACAGCTTTAGAGCTGGATCATATAGTGGCTATAATGTATGGCGTAATCAATTAGCTATTTTAGCTGGCTATGAGAGTGCACGACATGTTTGGGAGCACATTGATATAGGCCCTTTTTATGAAATTATTAACTTTTCTGACTGTGAAGGTGTTATTTGTGCGAAGAATTCTAAAAAGCTGCATGGTGATTTTTTAAAATTTGCTGACGCTGCTGAAAAACATGAAGATCCTCGCTTCAATGATTTGTATAAAGAGTGGATGCATGCATTCTTATTGGCATCTGAGGATGGTTGTGTTGAATTTCATTAGCAAATCAAGCCTATCAAGGCTTGATTATTACTAAACTTAACTATATCTGGATATTTAATTCTGACAGCATATAATTGACAGTTAAAAACAAAATATCTTCATTATTTTCAGGGTTTTTCTTCAATATGGAGATGTTATCTATACAGGCTTCTTTTAAATATGCTGGTTTATGGTTTTCAATCGACCCATCAGTAATACAGAAAGAAGAAACCTTTTTTATACCATTTGTAGTGTTAATTATGCACATATTCATAACGAGGCCATCTGGATTTTTTTCACTTGGGTCTAAATCATCATTAAACTCAATTACTCCTTGTAAAAAATCATAAACACCTGAATATTTTGATATTCCTTTTAGTTCTTCAAAAGAAAATCTTCCACCATCCCATAATCCATTGCAGAAAATAACTAATTCCAGGTTCTCCTGAATTAATATATTATCAACTATCTTCGATATTAACAAAAGTGAATTTTCCCATTCACTTCCACTATAATAAGTTAAAATTCTATTTTTGCTTTCGACATAATCATTGTTTTCTTCTTCAGATATTCTAGTTAATTTAGGCATTTTATTTTCTACTCTTTTGTATCCATTAATGATTATTATAAATAACTTTAAAGAATAAGTCAAATGATTATATGATTAATGGTTACATTTAAATTATGGTAGTGCTTGACAATTTATATAAAGATTGATATTAATAGATATAAAATAAACACTGGTAAACTGAATGAATCTCAAACTAAAAATTACATTTTTATTAATTATCACCTTTATGTCAAACTCAGTGCTATCCCATAGCACTAGATCATTAACAAATATTCAAGGTCAGGATTATTCTTTTATGCACATGTCTCCACAAAACTACAATCTACAGTTGAAATTTATACAAGATGCTCAAAATGGAGGGATACCGAGTGGATGGGGCATTGACAAAAACAAAGATAAGCAAATAATTTTAAGAAAATTTTTTACATTTGATTTTTCCAGTGAAACTGTGTTTTGTGAGATACTTACACCAAAATTGTTTTCCAGAATTTATAAAAAATCACCCAAACTAAGTATTCTATCGGAAGTCTTTCTTCCTTCCTTAAAAAAAGAAATATCAAATCCACAATTAAGAGATAAAAATTCACTGACCTCACGCAATGATCTTCATGTAGTAAAAAGTGTACTTGGATTACACTATGTTTGCGAAATAAATCTTTCTAATGTTTTTAAAAATTTATAAATTGTTTTAATTATCATTAATAATGGATATCATTAATGTAGAACATTGTTGTATATATTAAGCTATGTGCTATAATGATAATATAACAATAAAATAGAATAATATGAACGAACTTCAAGATATATTTACAGAGATAGATGATTGTTTTAAGGCATCATCGAATAAACTGAAACTTCATTTTCAGAATTTGATTACTGAGTATTTTGAAAACACACCAGGTTCACACCCAAGCCAGCCACATTTATCAGGCTTTGTTGATGATATTAAAAAAAGTATTAAAAGTTATTATGATAATCAATCTTTATTAAAAGGTTATATAAATTTACCAAAAGGTAATGAATATCAATTTGATATAATGCAAGTAACAGCAGGACCCTCTTTTCCTGAACACATTCAAGATAAAATCGTTAAAATAAAAGAACACAGCCTTATTACTAAATATGCAAAATCTTTTGTGCGCTCTTATAAAGGTTTATTAAACGATGAATCTTTAGAATTATTTAGAACAATTTATAAAAAAGAAATGGATAGAAAATTTATCTCTGAATCAATTTCTAAAATTGCTGCATTTGATAGTTCTGAACAATTAAATGATGTATTATCTAAAATTATTAAATCTAATGAATTATCAATGGATCACATTCTTAAAACTATAGAGCAGTCTGGATTTGATGCTGATGTTATTAGCCAGGTTGGAGACAAACTTATTCTTAAGATAAACGACTATGCAACATCAGAAAGTCTAGGCTCTTCACAATGGTGTATTTCTTATGATGAAAGCAATTATGATAACTATTTACTAAGCATCTCAAATGAGTACTCTGAGGATGATTTAGAAGAAATTATGTTGGATGGTTCTCATTTTTTTGTATGGGATTTTAATAAAGATGAACAAGATGCAACATTCCAATATGCATATACTGTATCTGCTAATGGCGACATTGTTGCGGCTCATGATAAAAATGATGATTGTTTAATAGATACCAAAAAAGATATTTATACATTATTAACAGAGAAAGAAATTCTAGAATCCAGATCTTCTGTGGTTACTGATACATTTGATGTCTCCGTATTTTATGCTGATAAAGAAAATGCTACATGCAATCATTTATACAATAAACCAATTGATTTGGTAATGAATAGTATATATCCATTACATGTTTACCGTAAATTTGCAGAAAAAAATCCAATTGATATCGAGGAAATTGATGACCGAATTCAACTACCTAGAATATTATTGGAAAAAACTATTGAAGACCATAGAGATTTTAAAATATTAAATGATACACAAGTTATTGATGATATCATTTGGCTTTCTACCATGTGTGATACCATTAACCAACTAGAAGAAGATGTAAACCCTGAACCTGATTTTGATGAAGATGAGGCATGCTACCATCATGTAGAAATATGTAACCTTGAATTTGATAATCATTTTCATAGCGGAGAAGACCTTTTAGCTAATAGTCCATTTTTTGAACTAATGTCTAAGATACCACATAATAACCAGCATTTAATTGTTAAAAAAAATGTTGATGTTTTTAATAAAATCATAAAGTCAGTTCTTTTAGATATGAGTCGCATGAGCACTCTAAATGTCGAAAGTCTATCAAAGAGTGATTCATCGAGTTTTCATATTAAACCACTGAAATCAGATCTTGTTGACTTTGTTGTAACACATCATTCACTCTTTGATTTAACTCCAGAAGAAAAAAGAATTTTTGCTTACTCAAATGTTATTATTGGAAATAAAAACAAAAGCAACAAGGAAAGTGATGATCTCATGATCAAATCTATTGAACTTGGTGATGTACATGTTAATAAGTTTTTAAACAATGCAGAGACCTTAACTCCAGAGTTCTCAGTTAAGTTTGTAGACACCTTGAATAATAACCCAGGTTATCTCTTTCTTGACAGCGAAGGTGTTTCTGCTGATACACTTTTAAAACTAACAAAAAATAAAAATATTATTGATAACTTGTCCGAAGAAGTTTGCAAGAACATTAATTTATTAACAAAAAATAATTCAACAAGAGTTGGTCTATTTAGCTCATTTACACAAAACAATGCCATTATATTTAAAGATTATAGCTTTGCAGAAAAAATGAATCTGTTGTATCGTAAAGGTATTGTTGATAAAGATATTGTACAAAAACACATAAATACCAGTAAATTATGTTTTGGTGATAAAGAAAATTACCCATCAGAAAAATTTCCTTCTATTATAGACTATATTTGTTCTGGTGATAACATTTATTCTAAAAAGAATAATAAGAAACAAATGAAGTTAAAATTCTAGTTAACTTGGCATTACTGATATGAATACCAAGTTAATAAGATAATTATGCTGGTACTGGATATACCATTTTTAACATTTCCTCTAATTGATTATAATTTTTGCTAGACACCTTTGCAGTATTAAAAATCAAATTAAACAGAGTAACCTCAACCTTTTCAGCGCTTGTTCCAGTCACTTCTGACCAGGCAGTATCATGAACATTCACAATGGCTTTTTCTGTTTCCCAATCTATGCTTTGTATTTCTCCACCAAACATCATAGATTCCTCTTTTTGCTTGACCCCTGATCCGTTTGTGTATCCTTTCATAAACTCAAATGTTAATTTTTCGGGAGAATTATCTTTAACTTCTGGCATGTTATTACCTTTTTATATAAATTAATTTGTTAGTACTATTATACATTATTATTTAGCCAAAACAAGGTTTAAATCATCTATTCATCGCATGTTATATAAAATTATATCTCATCGGAACTTTATTCCTTTAATGCATATGTATTATATATTATTTAATGTCTATGTGGATATCTTTAAAGGTTAGAATTCTTATTCACAATATCATAAAGTTATGCTATAATAATATTATATAACAAATAAAGATGGTAACATTTTGCAAGAATTAGAATTTTTGGAATTTTTAAAAAAAACAACAAAACACACAATTAATAACAAGAGGCACTTAGAAAGTTTTTTTATACCTAGATATAGAGATATTCTATCCATTAAAAAGAGATTAATTGATGCCAGTCGACATGAGAACCTTCGTAACAATATATTAAAAAAAGACACACATGTTATAAAAATCATGGAAGTTAAAATCCCTTATAAAGAAGAACATTCTTTTAGAGGAGCTATGGAAAAAATAATTAAAAATGTTTTTTGTGCACACAATCATGATCGCAAAATAGAGATAAAAAATAAATATGGTCATTATGGTTATTTAGAATCAAGCTATCACTCTAATTATAACAGTGATATTCCTTTTAATGATTATGAAGAAAGATTTTATCAAGAAGCCGTCTTACCTTTTATTACGAATATGGACAAAAATAACTTAGGTGATGGAATCGATGATGTTATTAATAAATATATAGATATTTACATAGATATTCAAAAAGAGCAGTATGGTTACACTTATGAGAAGATTACAAAAACTTTAGATGACAGTGACACGTTAATGGAAAATCTTTTTATTCAATTTAACTATAACAATTTTAGGCTAATGAAAGATAAAGATAATAAAGATCTTACCAAATATATTAATAGTGATGAAAATGTTAATAATATATTCACTTATAAAGAAAAAGAGACTGGTATGAACTATCATGCCCTTAATGATGGCTCACTTATTGTATCAAAAGATAATGAATTTGAAGCTGTTCACCCTTTTCAAAAAGATAAATTAATAAATCAATTAAAATTTAATTTTTTAAAAAAAGAATTCAAAAAAAGCCCTATGATTATTAAAGAAATATTGAACAAATTGGGTGATGAAAAATATGGACTTTATGATCCAGATTCATTTCGCAAAATAGATAATTTAAAGACTATTCTGGAAGATAACAGGAATTTAATAAAAACATTGCAAATTCCCGTGATTGATATTTTCAGACAAAATTATGATGTTGAAGAAGTTGTAGACACGATTAATGTTAAGAAATTACATAACAAGGCAAAGCAAAAAATGAAATCATTTTTAAATACAAAAACAATGTATTTATTAACCGATGATAATATCAACATTTTTAAGGAACTCGATCAAAGAAATGCAACCAAAGATATTAATAGAGATCAACTAAACAATCATGTTTTTAATAATATTGCATATTATCAATTAAAAGGCGATGAAACCGAAGAAAAAATAGAAGAAAACTTAATGTCTTTTAGTTATGCTCTTGCCTCTTTTAAAAACAAGGCGTTAAGTGGATTTGATAATGAATATTATTTTAATAAAATGGAAAATAATGATCACACAGATAATATTATTTATGATCAAGATGGCATTATGATCTATAAAGTTAAAACAGAAAATGAAAGTTTACTGTATGGAAACAATACATGGTGCATATCTAGAAAAGATGCTTATAAAACATATTTTAAAGATTACAAAAAAGCAAACAATAATCAATACTTTTATTACAACTTTGGGGCCATTCAATCAGAAGAAATGATGATTGGTATAACCACAAACAAATCAGGCGATGCCACTAATTCATTTGACAACAAAAATAATAACTATATGGAAAATGATAATCTTAAAAATATTACATCATTGATTAAAAAACACGACCAAGAAATTGTTCGAAAAATAAAAAACAAAAAAGGTATGTGATATGACTTTACGGGAACAAAAAGAAAAATTAAACAGGGAAAAGATCAAGATACAAGATAGTATGAAAAATGAACTTGATAGCTTTATTGAACAGCATAATGAAGAATCTTCTTATTATTCCATAGATGTTGAACAATGGGATGAAGAGAGCTTAAAAATGAAAATTTATCATGAAGATTTTAAAATAAGTATCGATATTTATGATCTATATAAGGATGATGAATCCATTAATCTCAGTCTAGAAACTCCATCTTTGTATTCTCATAGATCTAATCTTTTAGATGAAAAAGAGTTTATTGCTACAAACAATCACATGATTGATAATCAAAGATTATTTACTTTTGCTAAGGCTATTAAAGATAATATAAAATTGTTAAAACCAAAATTTAAAACCATTTTTGATCTAAAAAACAATTTAGATGACAAGATAATGGAAATGAAAGAGAATCTAAAAAATATTGAAAAAAATATTGAAGAAGTATTTTTAGCTGACATAAAAAAAGATTTTCATATTGCCTCTGAAAAAGATGCAAAAGATCTCTTTCAAAAGATGAATTTTGAATGGGATGACACTATCTATATTATTAACACCAAGACTTATACTGATAATAAAGATACGGTTTTGGTTGAGTTTGTTAAAAACGAATTGGAAATAGAAAACAGTGGAAGGTTGAGTTGTCGATATAATGGCAATCGGATCGCAAAAAAAGATATTGAAGGTAAACTAGAAGGTGGTGTCATTATTAATGATGAATTGGCTCAAAAATTTAACTTTCTTCAAGAAACTTTAGCCATTCCAGAGCATTCTCCCTTTAAAAAATCTATTAATATAATGTTTGATGATTATTATAGATTAAAAGAAAAAAAATCTAATCAAAATAGCATCACTGATTTTTTAGAACAGAAAAAGAGTAATATTCTTGAAAAAATAATGGATTCCAACTATGGTGGCCCTAAAAAGAAAAAAATTGGGATTTATGGCTTTAAATAATATTATTGCATTAATTGTTTATTTGTTGTATAATTGTTTCTTTTATTGTATGGATAAACCCTATGAAATTTACTCAAATTATAACCTTAAAAAATCATCTTGATCGCGAAAAAATCGAAGAAATAAAGAAAGATACACCTGAGTTAAATCTTAATGGCCTTGCTATTTTGCTTGGACAGGGGTCTGAACTAGAAATTGGCCGTGAATTGTTTATTCTGGGCAATAATGGACTTAAGAATACAACCAAAGGACTTAAAATACATACTGATCGAGATACAATTCCACAGGCTGGATCTATTGATGACAATTCTCGTGAATTCCTTATTAAGTATACAGCTATGAATGAATGGATCTTCAATTCATCAAGTCTTAATGCTAAAGATTTCACTGGACTTGAAGATTTCGATAAAAATGATATTAAAGAGCAACTATTAAAATTGGCATCTATCCTTTAGGTTTATCTAATTATATAAAGGTAATCATATATTATGAAAAAAATGAGATTTGACACCAAGCAAGCGAAAGATTTATTACATGCCATTTCTCTTGATGAAGAAAAAAATGATCTAGATAAATGTTTCTTTCACAATGATCCAGATCATTTTTGTGAAAGTGAGCTATGTTCTCGTTGTGCCTATGACAAATATTTAAAAACGGTATCGGAAGATCAGTTTAATAACTGGGATTTCATTGAAGGTTGGGAATGGCACGATCACTGGGAAGAAAAAATTAAAAATTTAACACCACTTATAGGAAATTAATAATGGAAAACTTGAAAAACTTTCAAATAACATGGCAAGCACGATTTGATGAAGCCACATCTAATATTGAAAGGATGTTAAGCTATACTAATCGATATGATCCTGAGTTTATTTCTCTTGCCAATCATATTGTTAATAACTCTTATATGCACTATGATGACTTTAATCAATGGAATAATTTTGTGTATTCACCTCTTGATCTTGAAAGCTATTTACATCTTATTCATCATGCACTGGTTGATGATGGATCAATTACATTTCTTTCACCTAATCCTGTTGAAAAAAAATTAAGAAAGCCACTTATGGTTTTTCTAGAAGAACGAGATCATATCCAGGATAAACTCACTTCATTTTTTTCTAGTGCTAAAGATCGACATAATCATAGAAACAAGATACTCCATGCATCTTGTGCTGAAAAACTGGGCAAATCTTTCGCTCCTACAGAATTTATTGACGATAATTTATCGACCTATAAAACTCATCATAATGTTAAAAAATTTATTAAAGAAAGTGTTCAGTATCATGTTGAGACCGAAAAAAGAAGTCTTGAGATTGATAAAAGACTAAAAGCTCTTGACGAAAAACAATAATTTCTAAATTGACTTTCAAATCAAAGATGATATAAATTAATCAAGACAGGAATATAATATGAATTTCAAAAGATATGGGCAAGATCAACATGAATGGAATCCACTTGTTAGATATACAGTGCATGATTGCAATGGTGACTTAGTAAGCCCTGGCATGCAATGGCGAAAAGAATGCAAAGACTTTGCATTGAGTCTTGGGAATGGTTATTGGGTAAAAGATAATATTAACAACTATTTTTACTTTGGTGTTCACAACAATAAGATCAAAAAAATTCGCTGTTATTCTTTTTCCGATATTACATTTAAGAATCTTTATCCTTCAGTTTAGTTTACTTTACTTTTATTTATATATTTGATATTATTCAATTGTTATTGAAAAAGGATAATATTTAATGTATATAAATAAGACACTCAAGCACCTAATTGCAAATCCAATTTCAAATTTAGAAATTGAAGAATTAACAACTAAAAACAATAAATTAAAATCAACAATTATTAATTTTGGATGCAGTTGCTTGGCATTGTGGATAGGACTTATTATTGCTCTATCGTTATTATTTTTTGTTTTACCTATGAATTTGGACAGATGGACCATATTTTTCAGTGACACTCTTGTTGCTTCCACTATATGCATTGTTGCCATTTATGCCATCGTTATTTTATATTGGCATACACGGACATATACAAAAGAAAGGATTGGTATTATTGTTGATGGTAAAAAATATTTTTATAAGAATTATTTAAAAGAAACAACTGTTAATAATCAAAATATACCAGAACAAAATAAAAATGCTCAAGACTTTTTAAACAACATTTATAAACAAGGTCGTCAACCTTTAAATGTTGAAAAGTCTATTCTTGAAGATATGTTGAAACTTTAATTAACCATTTCAGCCTTTAGGATATTTTTGAGGAGGCAATATTGGTTTTGGTCTATCCTCAACTCGTTCGTGCTTAATAGGATTAGTCATACAATAATTTATTTCTTTACCACAAAACAACAATGATATAATTTTTAACATAATAAATACTCCATACCGTTAGATTTTCAATTAATCGTTATATTCAGATTTTAAATACTCAAAATCAGATTCAGACAAAGCTTCACCATGCAGAATTCTTAAAATAGGCCCATCTTTTTCATCTTGATCTGATAATACATATACTTTCTTATCATCTGGAACCGCATTATAAGCTGATTCCAAATCACTTTTGGTGTTGGCACTTGGGCTGTTTATATAAACTATAAATGCTTTCCAACATTTTTCTCTAACTGATTCCTTTCCCTGTAACGTGTCAAGTATATCCTTTACATCTTTTAATAAGTTTTCTTCATCTATTTGCTTATGCTTGTTTTCGACTATTCCTTCGAATAAATTACCAAGGGAAACGACTGTGCCATTCTTAGCTTTGGGACTTAAAAACCCTTTATCCACATACTCTTTAAAAGAATTAAAATCTAGGCTATTTAGAGGGTTTGAGTCGTAATTTATAAGACCATCTTCATATATTTTCAATAAAACAATTTTATGCTCATGATGAGAAACATCAAACAAGGGAATTCCCACACCCTTGATCATTACGCCATCTTTGCTCTCTCTGTAGACTAGCTCTTTCATGTCGCTTTATCCTATTTAAAATATCAATTTTATATGGTATTATAGTATATCCATTGATGATAATCAATTCTTTTCTTGTGCATATCATCATTTTATTTTATTGAAACAAACTCCTCTTTGTTGTATAATATAAGACTAAATTATGATTAAACCAAGAATACAATAGAGGTTTTAGATGAAGCAAAGTAATATTCCTAAATGGATGAAAACATTAGAAAAAAAGACCAATGATATGTTAAAATTTCTTTTTGACGAACAACTATCAGTGATCTTAAATACTAAAGTGCTTGATTCTTCTGTTTTAGCTGATCTTTGTCACCTCAAAAAAAGCCTTGAAGAGCTTAAAAATTATGAATTAAAAAAAGAAAATTTCGGCTACACATTACAAAACAATCCAGGCTCCATTGAAGATTTAACTAACAAAATTAGTGAAATTGACACTGTAATTCAAAACACATCTCAATTGATTTTAAATAATGGATCTGATAATGATGCCATTGATTTAGTTCATTTAATTAACATTAATCAATACCCTAATAAAACAGACATTGAATTAGAGCAAAATACAACTATGATGCCTCTATATCAAGACTATCTTGACAATATTACTAAAGCGAATATAGTTGATGGACAAGACAAGATTCCATTAGTTGCGGCCCTACAAGATGTCGATCTCTCTTCTTTGGCAAATGATAAACTTTATGAGTTAGAAGATTCTGCATTTTCATATTTATCACAGGTTGTAGATTTTAAAACACGTAAAGCACGATTGCTTTGTGAGCGAGATGATGCATCTGTATTAGATATGTCTGTTATTGATAACAAAACATCATCTAAAGCTATTCTTGCATTACAAGCTGCTATCAAAGATAGCTTACCTCAAACAAAAAAAGCTAAAGATTATTTATTTTCCAAAGTCGAAGGCAGCAATTTAAAGAACCAACGGATTCGTAATGTTACAATTGATGATAATCTATCAAAGCTAAAAATTCCATATAAAGAAGGGATTAAAATTGTTAAAAAATCTTTTTCTTTAATTAGTAAGGATATGAGTGATTTTGTTGATTTTATGGATCAACATTCTTTAATTGAATATTACAGCTACCCTGAAAAAGGTTCTGGTGCCAGCGCAGCTAATTATCAGACCATTTCCAATTTTTCAGTTGTTCTGTTAAATTATCAAGATGACATTAAATCTGTTATTACATTAGCCCATGAATTGGGTCATGCTTATCATCATAGTAAGCTAAGTGATATAAAGTCTCATGACCGATATTACCCTTTGATTTTTGCAGAAACAGCATCTATGTTTGCTGAGACACTTATTCTTGACTCTCTAATGAAAACACATAGTGGGTCTGAATCTCTTGATTCTATTCGACTTGAACGAGTTGTTAAGGCTTTCGATTTAATGATTATGGTTCCAAGTCGTTTTGACCTAGAAGAACAGATTTATACCCTTAAAGAGAAAAATTCTTTAACTCAAGAGTCTTTAAGATCGACATCAAAAGAAAACACACTCATTTGGTATGGAAAATCTGATGGCATTGAAAACCCAAATGATTGGATGCTAACTCGACACTACTTTATGCCTGACAGTTCATTTTATAATTATCCATATTACTTTGGTTATTTATTAAATTCCTTTTTACTTAATCAAAGGGATGAGAATGGGTTTGATATTAAATTTGAAAATTTTTTAAAGAGAACTGGGGAATCTGATGCACGTAAAGTGTTATTGGATTGTTTTTTTGTTGATATTGAATCAAAAGATTTTTGGATTTCTGCAATATCTAAGATAATCGACACTCTTAATGATGACATAAAATACATATCATAATTAATCTCTATTCATGAATATGATTATTAAAACTTATTATACATTGCGCAAACAATAATGAAGATTAGAAAAGAAAAGTAAAGTCACTATCTTTATACTGTAAGATTGATATAAATGTAATTAATAATATACAATATATTAAAAAGGAGAATGAATATGAAAATGATAAAATCAATAATGATTATAGGTGCAATGGCATTAACAACCTCAGCTTTTGCAGAGCGTGGTGACTGTGAAAAGAAAGGTCATCATTCAGAAATGAGAACCTTAATGGACAGTGTCGGGGGAATCGGTGAAGATGCGGCTCTGGCTAAAGTCCAGTCTTCTGATTTTTTTGCTAAATTGCCTGATGAGAAGAAAACTAAAATTCTTAAAAAAGTATCCAAAATATCTACTATGTCACCAAGTGAAATAGACAAGCATAAAAATCGTATGGAAAAGAAAGGTAAAAAAACTAGACCTAATCATGATGAAATAAAATCACTAATGGACAGTGTTGGTGGAATTGGTGAAGAAGCGGCCCTGGCTAAAGTGAAGTCTTCTGAACTTTTTTCCAAAATGCCTGATAATAGAAAGGCTAAGTTTCTTAAAAAAGTTTCTAAAATCTCCACTATGTCAAAAAATGAGTTATCTAAGCATAAAAATAGAATGATGAAAAAGAAAGAAAAATGTAGTTAATATAATATCGCCATAAAGAAAGAACAAATCCCCTTTGTTCTTTTTTTTTATTAGGACTTTATTAATAGATTATTAGCGGACAGTTGGTTATTAAAATATGATAATGAACTATTATCCTTAAAGTTTATTGTAAAATTTTCATTTGACTTATAACAATCCATCATATTCTTATTTAATGATTTAACAAATGCATTGTATATGGAAAAATAATCTTTTCCTTTTGTATGCTCTTGAAAAAAACATAAAAAAGTTATTTCAGAAAGACTTACGTCTGTTTTCCTTGCTTTTTCTTTTAAAATTTCCTCTGTTGATCTTTTTAATTTTATAGTCATGAATGCCCTCAATGTAAATTGACTTATCGAATCATCATAACTCTATTTTAAGAATAAACATCAACATTAAAATATTAATAAGTATTTTTCAATCCACCATAATCTTAATATTTATTGACAAATTAAACATAACTCAATATAATTATTACTCACAAGAGGCTTTCAACATGATAGGATACACAGAAGAAGAATATAATGTTATACATGAATTCAAACATGAAGAAAATGGTAAAAAACACACTTACGAATTAAGACAAAAAAAAGATCAAAATTGCTTTGGAGCTGACTTAAGGTTTGCTGATCACTTTGAACGAATGAAAACAAAAAATCCTGATGAATACAACCGGCATCTAAAAACCCACGAGCTAAGCCTGAGACCTTATATATCTATTGATATTATAAATGAAAACGATCAATATGGATCAGATCTACTTTTATTTTATCCTGACTCTGAGGCGGACATTTTAGTTTACAATGACTGGAACTCTATTATAACAGATAAAAAGATTAATCTCAAAGATTTGTCTCATGATTCATGGATTGAAGACCACTGTACAGGTTACGATCTGAATGGTGGAGTTACAATGTGGTAAAATCTTGACTATAGATGTATTATACACTATAATGGATTTAATCTGAGAATATTATTGCGGCTGCTGAACCTCAATTATAATTTAAGGATTACGATATGTGCGATGAAAATGGTAAAGCAAAAAGATCAAAAAGAATATCTAACAAAGCTGAAAAAGCTGAAAACATTAATTCAATAGAGGGTGTCTATAAATCACCTAAAAATTGGAAAGAAATGTATTTGCGGTCAGAAAAACAAAGAAGATCCAGGCAACTGGGCTTTGAGTATCCTCGACGCAGTGTTAGACAAATGCTTGACGATCTTGATAAGTAATGTTAAAACAAGGCAGTTCACTCTGCTTTGTTTTTAATTTAAACATTAAACTCTTAATTTGATGACAAAACAGGATTTATTTTATGAAGAAAGTTTTATTTGTTTGTAGTGGAAACAAACTAAGAAGCCCTACAGCAGAATTTTTTTATAAAGACCTGGGTTTGGAGACAAAATCGGCTGGAACAAGTCATGATGCAAAACATGAAATCAATATCGATGATATTAAGTGGGCTGATAAAATTGTTGTCATGGAAGACAAACATCGTCAAAGAATTTTAGCAAAATTTTCTAGGGCAATGCAATTTAAAGATATCGAGGTCTTAAATATACCAGATAACTTTAAATTTATGGATAATGCATTAATTGAAGTATTTAAACAAATAGAAATTAGTTAATAAAAAAGGGTTATAAAGCACATTATGTATATTCTTGAAATTTTAGAAAAAGAAAGAAAAATGCTGCAAGGTGAGATTCGTATTTCTCAAACAAATATTAATATGAATGACCGTGGATCGATACCAAAGAAAATTTTAAGCTCAGGATCAATCAGGCCAAATTCAGAATGGCAAACCATTATTGATAATTCTCAAAAAAAAATTGATCTTATTAATGATCATATTAAAAATCATTTAACATAATGATGAATTTATAGTTTTTGATGGGATTTTAAAAACTTTCTTGACATTAAGAATGTTGGAAACTGTATGAATATAGGCAAGAGCATTATTTGCCAAAGATAATCTTCTATGAATATTGGAGCAACCCCTATCACCAAAAAACTAAATAAAATAATAAATCCTGAGACATAATAATTTATCTTACTTTTTTTGATCAAGATCAACATTTCTTCATTCATATAATTTCTCGTTTTTGATTTCATTTATAGCCATATAATATCATAAACATTAAAGTATATCAATAAATGTTATTCTTTGTTGAATATATTTAAACTATTACTCTTTATAGGCCATAAGTCTTTTATTTTATTGTTTTTTATGATACAATAAACAAAAATTTTACAGGTATAATCTCTTATGGAAACAAAAGAACTTAATATATTTAATCAAGAATATATGTTATCATCCAAGGCTGACTTCAAATCTGAATATGATCAATTAATTATCTGGGCATATGATGAAATTAATTCATTAAAAGATTTATTGAATTCGGCTGTTGTTTCTGTGAAGGATGATCCAATCCTAGAGTTCGATGATTATATGAACAACACACATAACTCAATTGAAGATAAATACCTTAATAGTAGCCTTATTGGCTCAAGAAAATTACTTAATAGTGAAACACCCCTTATTGAAGATATGATGATTGTATGGATTCATCGAGAAATTTATTTTTTAAGAGATGCTGTTTTTAAAGCCATAAAACTACCAAAAGGTGTCCTCCCTGACAACTTACCTCTGTACCAAACATTTATGTCTGGAAATAGCTGTATGTTTATATATAACAAGAGTTTACGTCAATATTAAATTGACTTACTGACGATTATTTAATATAATAGTACCTTAATTCACAATTGAGGATTTACCATGCGACCTATTTTTTCTAAACTAGATGGCTTTCCACATATTCAACGTATTGATCGCGATTTTTATGATATTCCTGGCATCAGTGGCCTTAATTTAGATATTAAAGCTGATACGGGTAAATTTGTATCAACTGAGACACAAGCCTTTTATGAAAAGTTCAAACAACAGAAATCTAAATAAGGAGACATAATCATGGAAATAACTTTATTTATTGTTGCTGTGGTAATTGGCTTGGTCGGTTTGGTCTTTAGTTCTGACAAGTTTGTTGAAGGGGCATCTAGTATAGCATTACATATGAAGGTTTCACCTTTGTTTGTTGGTGTGGTGTTAGTCGGCATTGGCACATCTGCACCTGAAATCTTAGTCTCTGTTCAATCAGCTCTCAACGATAAGCCAGAATTATCTTTAGGGAATGCCATTGGATCAAATATTGCCAATATCGCCCTTATTTTAGGTATTACGGCCATGTATACTCCCATTGTAGTCAAATGGAAGCTTGTTAAAAAAGAATTTGCTATGCTGGTTGGTGTTACATTGCTCGGTGCTCTCTTTATTTTTGACGGTAAATTGGTTAGATTTGAGGCTATTATGTTTTTGATTGCTCTTGGTTTTGTTTTATATTTCTTAATGAATGGAGCTAAAACTGAATCTAACAGTGATGTTCAAGAGAAGCCTTCAGTTAGCAAGCCTAAATCTTGGGTGTTGACAGTGGTTGGTATGATTGCTTTGATTGGTTTTTCAAAATTATTAGTTTATGGTGCCGTGGGCATTGCTACATTTTTGGGAATGAGTGAACTAATGATTGGTTTAACTATTGTAGCGATAGGAACATCATTACCAGAACTATCTGCTAGTATTGCTGCGGCTCGAAAGGGTATGGCTGATCTTGCTTTAGGTAATGTCATTGGATCTAATATTTTCAATATTTTGGCTGTGTTATCAGTATCGACACTCATTACACCCTTTGATGTCCCACCTGAAGCTCTTTCTCGTGATCTACCTTTGATGATTTTGTTAACTTTTGTGATTATTTTAATGGCCTTTTCTTTTAATAAAAATAAAGATGGAACAATTCGTAGAATGGAAGGTGGAGTCTTATTATTTATTTTCTTTTCTTATATGGGTTTGCTTATTCTTGAATCATTAAACCTCTTTAATGTTACAGCATTTTTATTCAAACTTTAATGGTTAAAACACAGAGATCTCTTTAATAATTTGGAGAGATCTTTTCTCATATAATGCCTCATGTTAAAACTGCCATTATTGTTGATTTGTAGTTATCTATAATGTATAATAGTATCATATTAACCATAGAGTAAACTTTTTATGTTTTTAGATAAAATTATAGGTAATTACACTATTCGTTTTGAATACGAAGAAGATGATGGTAATAAGATTAGCATTCATTCAGATTATTGGTTTAATCGAATTAAAGACTGTCTATCTATTGGCATTATGTCCAATCATATTTCTAACAATGTGACTTGGAAAGTAGTAAACAATCACAAAATATATCCTTCAACATTTAAAGAAATCTCACTAATACCAGAATCAATTGTTAATACCGATGGTATTGAACTTACTAATGATATTATTCATAGCCTAAGTGATTATTTAGATGACTTTCTAACATTTCACTACACATCTGAAGATGTATTATATGATGTATGTCTTATTACTCACAATATTAAAATGAAAGGTTTAAAATCCAGAAAACTTGAATCTAAAAAAATTCTTCTCGATGAAGTGTTAAAATCTAATCCTCAATTATCATTTAGGTCTTGGATTCAGCCTATTTTAAGTTTTTTACTGGAATGCCCCAAGAATTTAGAGTATAATATAGCTCGGCTAAAAAGAAATATTAAACAACGAAATGAACTTTTTAAGGCGGATTTTTATTAATGAAATATATTATATTAAAATTTGAAGATAAACATTATCCTTTTGTATTTTCGAAATCCCTGAACCACTCTGATTTTTGTGATATTGCTAAAAAGACTAAAATGTATCCCAATGGTGGTAGCCGTAATTGGGAGCGTCTATTGAGAAACTCTGTTTGTGTCGGGGCTGGGTTTATTTCTAAAGATGGCACTTGTCATGGCCGCAGTGAATCTCTTGGTGTAGATTCACGTCCAGAAGACACCAAGATTTTTGCAGAAGAGAATTAATTCTTATTCCTCATTGTTAAATTAGTGCCTAAGTGTTATACTAGGCATATAATTACAATAAAGGAAACAAAATGAGCACTAATTTTATATCAAAAAATAAAAAAACAAAAATCTGGCTTGATCTTGAATTGCGGGAAGATATTGACGATTATATCACTCTGATTTTTGCACTTGAAAACAATCTAAATATTACTGAAATCTCTATTCACAACCCTTCTATTAATGAATTAACGATATTAAACAAAACCCTGAAAGATTTTAATAAGGAAATCCCTGTTATTATTTCTGGCGACATCACAGTTTATGCTGCTAATAAGGATATTCATAGATCTTTGGAGCTTAATATCAAAAATATATCTCCAATTGATGTTAACAACTTAACTCAATTTAGAATTTCAAAATTAGATGATTATTTACCTAATGTTGATATGCAAGACAAGATAGTCTTTTGCGGAGGAAGCCTCTTTACCTTGCAACAAATTTTAAAAAATAATCAAGAAACAAACATTGATACTTATATTCAAGGTGGTTACGCTGGCGAGGCTGTAGTTGGGGCTGAAAATGTACTTAAAAAATTCAAAAAACGCGATAAAGTACCCACTTGGAACTTAAATCTTGATCTGGAAGCCACTGATCTTGTTATGGCGGCCACTAATGTTCGCTGTCACTTTATATCAAAGAATGTTTGCCATGCCTCCTGGCTTGATGTAGACGATCTTAACTCTAATGATAATCAGTTTAATAAAGTGTTAAAAGAATATTTTGCACACAATAAACATAGCTCTAAATGCATGCATGACTTGGTTGCATTTTTAACTATTTTTAACGATGAATTAGTTCAATTTAAAACTGTTGATTTGGTGAGAACTGATGATGAAAGAGCAAAATGGCATTCTGAACTGAATGAAAGTTCCAACAAACAAATATCTTGTTCTTTGAACTTTAAGCTTTTCCAAGATGTCATTAAAAAATATGACACCTCAAAAAAGAAACAAAACAAACTAAAGCTTTAATTAATATGTATTTATAACTGAGTACAGTTGAGGTTCTTGGGTCATATGTAATTTTTTCATTACATCCAATTTTGCAGCTTGCAAAACCTTAAATCCATCTTCATCAAGAGTTATTGATGGAACCTCATTAAAATCCTCACCAATTAACACTCCTTCATAACTGTCTTCCATTCTATAAAAATTAAATCCAGTTATAGCTATTAACGAGTCAGCCATATCAGACTCATCAGGATCTTCTTCTTTAAAAAACTCATCTGTGTAATATTCAGGGTCAATTCTCTGAAGTATTCCAGGCATTTCTTCTTTAGTTACATTATAACCAACCAACAGCTTTTCTTCATATGTTGTGGACATATACTCTTACTCCGTTTCAAAATATCTAGCCAAACCTAGACATTGTAAAAAACGTTTGAGTTTAAATTGTGGTTAAACTCGTTGCAGTCGGCTTGTAAATCCTCTGCTTTTTACCGTTACTATTGAATTAAAAAACAATCCAACTCGTTGGTACTTTTTACTTTTTTGGGTGAGCAAACTTTCCATATCAGGTTTCTAAACCTGGATATCTTTATTTTAGGGAAACCCACTTTTATGTGGTTTGCTGCACCATTCAAATCCGAATTAAATAAAACATTTAATTCTTTATCTTTGAACATGCCACGACCCAATTTACTCCCTTTCGTTCCTCGACTTCCATTTAAGTCCGTAGGAACTACTTGTAATCCATTGAGTCTCTTTTCTTGATTTTTATTTACATCTTTTGTTAAACAACTTGTTTTAGAAGTATATGCTTCATCAATATCCTTAATGTTTATGTTAAATTTTTTAGCTTTTGCTTCAATCAAGTTTAATAATTTTCCAAATGGAATTTGATAAAATTTTTGTTTATCTTTCTTTTGCATTT
>JAYJMJ010075602.1:0-19712 GCA_036873875.1 Laminaria ephemera | reverse complement strand
CTACCACCTCCACCACCACCACCACCACCACCGCCACCACCACCTCCACCTCCACCACCACCATCACTACCACCATCACCACCACCGCCACCCTCAATACCACCACCACCACCACAACCCACCAACACCAACACCAACACCAACCCAACCAACACCAACACAACGAAGGATCTCCCTGGGACACCGCCGTGGGCGAGTGATCAACGACCGCACAAGCTCGCGTACAAAATGGGACGAGGCGTATGACGGCATGACAACTGTGCAAGCAATGCATGCCATTTTTGCTTTTACGAAAAAAAACAAGAAGACCCCTCAGTTGTGACATCGAGGATTGCGTCGAAACTCATATTTGCAAACTGCTTGTGATACTTCTATCGAGCGTGCTACGGGGTGTGTATCATATCAGGCATTGTCCTCGTGAAGGGTTGTTCTCACATTAACTCGCATACTGAAATCAAGTCCGTGGTCACAGGACAGGCTCCAGTCACTTTGGAGTGGAAGAAAAAGAATACCCCAAGAAAAATGACGGAAAAAATGACGCTTACAGCATCGGCCACATGAAGTAACGCGGACTGCTGGATAGGGTGGTGCCAGGTTTAGTGTCCGAGCCACGGCGCAAGGAGAGTTGCGCGGCACGGCTCGTGCTGCTGCGCGCTCATACTTGACTAGATGGTTGGCAATACCGCACTTACATTGTAGGTGTGGTTTACCGTGTACCGTATACTATAATCAAGATAAAACCCCCCCATGGGACGAATTTCAGAGCCGATTTTCTCCCAAACCAGAGGGGCACACACAACGAAAATGGCGGCTTTGGGAAGATCTCGTCGAGAGCTTTCCATAGACGCGTCGCTCGGCGTTTGCACTCTTCCCGTTGTGGAGCAAATCGGCGTTGAAACTCGTATGTGGAGGTGTGCTATCTTGCCTGTTACCAGGTACAAGGTATGTACCTGTGGGTGCGCACCAGTACCAGGCCCATTGTGTCGATTATCATTATTGGTGCTACAATAGGAGACCGGTATGTTGGACGCGTCAAGGCCTATTTTAGCGTTAACATACTGAGTTTGGAATACTGTAGCGGTCAGTCAACCGGTCGAACCGCGGTCTCCTAAAATATTTATTGGTTCTGACAGTCCCGTCTGTACGAAGCAAGCTCTCACACCTCTGAATTGCTTGCCTCGCCTCCAGCGCTGAGCTCCACGTGCTCAGAACACGACCATTGGCATCCCATCACATACGAGGTCAGCCCCCGGACCCCCATGGGTTAGTCGTTTCTCGAGTAAGGCAGCAGTGGTACAGCAGTAGTCTTCCTCAAACGTGTTGCAGCAGTCAGCAGTCAGCAGTCAAACACATTTTTCTATAGGGGATGGAAGGTCTTATTTCTCTGTAGGGGAAAATCCGAATCCATCCCCTCCTTTGACGTTGGGTTGTTTCCAACTGGCACACCGGCATCCTACGACCCTACGTAAGCGTACTCGTACGCGTAGGGCTCCCCCGCACGAAGGTCCCGACATTCAACATGAGCAGGAAGTGTGTATGTAGGCCCCACTACCTCCATACCCCCACCCTTGGTGCGATGTACCAGAGGTATGTCCGTTATTTTTTTTGTGTGGTATCCGGTCGCTGCGTTGAGTTGACCATGGAGGCAGCGTTTCTACTCCCTCCCATAGAACTACTTGGAACTACAGTAGTGCGGCCTATATAAGGCGGCCACTTGATATAGGGCAGTTGAAATCGGTTGCCACGACTCTGTAACTCTAAATACAACTGCCTACCAGGTATACGAATAGGGCGGCCTCTCGATGTAAGACGGCCAAAATTCCTTCGCACTATACCGCCTCATATAGGGACCCACTGCTCGTACTGTCTGTACTGTAGTGTGGGATTTTTTCACGGTATTATGTACTAGGGTACGCAAAAAACGGCATAATGCATGATGGGTGTTGCTAGCGGTTGATGTTGATGGTGTTGTTGCTGGCTGTTGATGTTGAGCGTGGGTGTTGTCTGGTACTTGGATTGGTGTGGCCTCGTGGATGCGCCGCCCCGGGACGTTTCGGCCACAGGTTTCGACGCGCCTTACTTGTTCACCTCAAATCTGTTGTTGAACTTTGCCCCGCAGATGACCGGTATCGGTACGAGTAGATACCGGATGTAGATTAGCCCGGTACGACTTTCATTACTGCATGTTACCCAAAATAGGATCATTCCTGACGAACATAAAAAGTCACGATTCCCGACATTTTGAAAATCTGAAATGTCACGTTTTCAAACAAACAATCACGTTTTTTCGTCAGGAATCCTGATATCAATTTTCATGGAATTTTTCAAAACTATTCAAAAACAGCATTCCTGACAAATGTCGCGATTCGTGAAAATGTCCCGTTTTATTGTTACGATTCCTGACATATGTTTGGGTTCGTTAGGAATGGAGTTTATCCAGCGCACCCGCTTGGTACCCACAACCCACTCAGGAACTGAGCCCTCCAACCCAACCCTGGGTAGCCTACATAAACCTGGCAGTCAGCCGCCGGGAACCATGATGTGCAATGAATGGTACTATCAATAGTATCTATTTTTTTTGTTTTTTATCATCACTTTTACTTTCCACCTCAACTCGTAAGAGATTTTCACCCTCAGCGACGTTCTGGACAAGCCGTGGTCACAGGCGTTTTCCCTCCCCCCTCCCTGTACGTGCCTTCATTTTTATCTCGCGTACATAGGGCTCAGCATTCCCGCTATTTATCAGCTTTTTATGACACAACCTGGCCTTGCCGTGGAATACAGATGCCGGTTGTTGCCGAAAATTAAACTGAACATAATATACGTACATCATCACCGATTGCAAAAAAAGCCATTCAGTTCTAGGTGGTAATGGACAATCAAATCACCTATTGCGAGCCTGTCGGTTCTCTCTGTAATGGCACTATTTTACCAATTGAAAATTCATTCGATCCTCTCGACAACTGGTTGTAGTGCCGATCGTGAGCTATTTCATTCCTGCGACAACCGACCATATCACTACCAACCGCAAGCCGTTCGGTTCTCGGCGACAACAGACCCAAAACATCACCCCCCCCTCCGTCCCCAGCGCCGATAAACAAAGTAAACCAAGACGGCCACAGACCCAAAACACCAACGCCCCCCCCCCTCCCCCACAATGACGGGAAAAAAAGGCCATCAATCAATCACAATCACTTAATGTTGAGAAGTTGAGGAGTCTATGCCCAACAGCCCTAACGACGAAAAAGAAGAAGCGCGGTACACGTAGCTGAAGCGGAGCGCCCGAAAAGCAGAGCGAATCGTAGTCCACACAACCACCACCGCCACAATAGCGCTGTCGACGCCACCCCCACGCCCATCAATCTCCCTCCAGCCAACAGGCCACATTGTCGATCGCGAGCTATTCGGTTTTAACGACAACTGACAAGATTATTACCGATCGCAACCCATTCGGATCTCGGGGGGACAACCAACCCCAACACCCGCATGATACAAAAAGCAAACCAGTCATCTCTCTAGAGTAGAGTCCTATCCAATAGCACAAACGGAGAAGAAGAAGCGCAGTACCCCGAAGATGAGCTCAAAAAGCAGTCCGAGTGGTAGACTACACGACCACCACCACAAGCGTTGCCCACAACCCCCCCGCCCCCATAACTATCTCTATCGCCAACCGGCCACATTACCGATCGGGAGTTATTCGGTTTTCGGCGCAACTATCCATATTGCAAATCGCAACCTATTCAGTTCTTGGCGAAAACTAAACTGACAACATCACCGATGATGGCGGGCAAGCTACTGTCGGTTTTCATGGTACAATCGGTCGAAACACTATCATCATCAACCACCCACAAACGAATGACATTCAGCTCTCAGGAGTTGAGTCTCTATCCAACAGGCCAAACGGAGAAGAAGAACAACCGCTGTACCCCGAAGAAGAACTCGAAAAGCACAGCGAATGGTAGTCTACACGACCACCACCCCCTCCCCTCCCATAACTTTCCCTAGCACTCCCGCCACCCCCACTAGCACCGCCTCCTCCACGCCACCCCGCCTGAGGCGTTTGCCTCGCCCCAAACCCCCCAACACCATCCCCGGTAGACCTCACGGAAACATCGCCACCCGATAAGGACGACGACGATGACGAAGACATCCTACTTCGGTAAGGAAACCCCCGCGCAAGAATATTCCCGTGACCATCATCATCGGCGCTACCCCTGTGCACCACGCCAATGCCACGGCCTCCATAACCCGTGGAAACCCCGTGCGTGTGGTCACTCATGTCATCGGCTCGCCTCTTGATCGTGGAGCACCCTCCCCAGGAGCCGTTGGGCTGGCTGATCCGGTGTCCTCTGCCACCACCGCCGCAGTGCATACCGTCATCGTCTGACCAAGAATCGTCAGCATCGTTTTGTCCGTGCCCGTACCCCCGACCCCCTCCCCGAACACGCCGGCCAGCGGTAGTAGAAGGCCCAGGGGTTTCCATCGAGACTCCTCCGCCTGCGGCAGAAACAACGCCAGCAGTAGCACCACCACCATTACCATCACCCACAGCAGTAGCACCGGCAGCAGAACTAGCAGCAGAAGCACCAGTACCAGCAGCAGTAGAACCAACAGCGGCACCCACGGCAGAACGTACACCACCACCACGAGCGGTAGCCGCTCTGGGGGTACGGGGGGGCAACAACTCCTGCCTTGCTCCAGCATTAATAACGGCGCCCTCTAAAACGGGTGATAGCTCAACCCGATTCGATGTGCCAGCCTCGTGGGTTACGGTTAAGCCCTTACGACTGGTTGAGACACCCGCGTTTCCCGACTTTGCCACCGCTTTTTTTGCCGAGAGCGACGACATTCCGCGATTATTGTCTCCAGACGAAGAAGAAGAAGACAAAGAAGGGGTTAAACCGCGAGGGGCTGGCAGCGGGAGAGAAGTTTGGTGGCCAGAACTTTCAAATGATGCCGGTCGACTCGACGAAGCTGTCCCTACACTCGATGATGAAGTCGCCGCTCCTCTCGTTGAAGCTAACGCTCCACGAGATGAGGTTAACACTCCTCTCGTTGAAGTTACCCCTTCAGTCCTTGTAGTGGATGCCCCAGTTGTCGAAGCTGCCCATCCTTGCGATGAAGATAGTGCCCTACTCGAAGAATCGGAATCTCCACGGGACGAACCCGGCGCCCTACTTGACGAAGCTAGCCATCCAGTCGAAGAAGCCGTCCATCCAGTCGATGAAGATGCCGCTCCAGTGGACGAGTCAGCGTTGCTCGAACGTTTGTACGATTTCGACGCCGACGTCGCCACTGCTGGCTCGCGCGAGTCGACCGCGGTCTCAAAAAGCGGAGAGCCGACCTGTCGACAAAAATGTAACACAAAAAATGCAAAAAACAAGTGACAAAAGGGTGGCGGTTCATCAGAACAAATCGAACGACAGATGATGCCGGCATCAATGAGCTGTTCGGATTTTTTTCGTCGATCGCGTGTATATGGTAGGTACAGGAGTGCGCGACATCTATCAACCCTGTACGGACTTCCCAGGCAAAAAATGCCCAAAACAAAAGACAATTACAACATCGGCCACACCAAACAGGCCAGGCTACTGGGGTAGGGTAGCATAGATGGAGTACCCATATTTCAACACAAGTAGTTGCACAACACGCGCGTTGAATGCTACCGGGTACTACGATATGTACAGAGCCGACTCGTACAGCGTGGTATACAGTGGGTACCCCGATTAAAGAGCAGCGCAAGATAAGAGCATTCGGGACTTAAGAGCGGTCAAATCGGCACTTCCCGCCCGTACTAGAAGCTATGGAGTACCAGGGTACTTCATATTGCCCGCCACATACAAAAAGCAGTGGGTAGCTAAGCGCGCTTGTTTCAGTCTGTCACGGGGTGCTTTTAAATCGAGGTACCCACGATATTACATTCGCTGTCCTCACCATTGAATCGCCGAAAAATCGGAAGGAGGACACAGCAGTTCCAGCCCTCTCCTCCAAGGAATCGTCGCTTTCTGCGTCTCCCAGAATGTACTAAAACTCAAATATTCTCATACCATATCATATATCCGTACAGAGCGAGACAATACCGGACCCGGTAATAAGAAACCGGAAGGCTAGCTCAGGCTGGATTTCTTATTTGAGAAAGGATGCGTTCCACACTAAAACCAGTATAACGGCTGCTGAGTTTTTTATTTTTGTGTAATTAGGGTGTTTGCGATTTCCAAACTCTGCTGGATTGGAAAAAATGTAAAAACAGTATTGAAGCCGACGAATTCCATAGCCCGAGATCAACCAACCCACGAAAAAAATAGGTGAAAAATAAAAAAAAATGGTGGGAACAAAAAAACTAAACCCAGCTTTTAGCTGGTTTTTCGTGGGTTGGGTTGGCCTTGGATTGTGATTTCGACGGTTTCAATACTATTACTATATTTATCCTACCTAACTCCTATCCAACCAAAGTTGGCACATCGCAAACACGCTAATATCAGCCTGGCTTTCTGAACACCCTGTTTCTTGTTAGATGCCCTGTACTGTGTATACCAGGTACAAAACATTAATCTTCCTCTTCCGCACAGAATGGCACTCCGAGTATAGGGTGTTTGTTTGCGATTTTCAATCTATGCTGCGTAATTAACATGTAATAATAGTATTGAAACCGACGAACGTCATAACCCAAGGGCAGCAAAGCCACGAACAAATTAGGTTAGAAAAAAAAAATGGTAGAAAAACATAAGCGTGTTTGCCGTGTACCAACTTTGGTTGGGTAGGAGTTGGGTCGGAAACATATAACAATAGTATTGCAACCGTCGACATCACAATCCAAGGCCAACCCAACCCACGAAAAACCAGCGAAAAGTTAGGCTAGTTTTATTTTTTCCAATATTTTTTTTAATTTCTCACCTATTTTTTTCGTGGGTTGGTTGGCCTTGGGCCACGAAATTCGTCGTTTTCAATACTACTTTACATCGTTTCCAACCCAATAGAACTTGGAAATCGCAAACATCCTATACGAGTATATCAGCCTGGTTTTCTTAATACCCTTTTTCTTGTTAGGTACCCTGTACTATAATCAAAACATTATGTTTCCTCTTCCGTACAGAAAGGCACTTCGAGTATAGCGTGCTTGTTTGCGATTTCCGGTTAATGCTGCGTTACAAACATGTAACAATAGTATTGAAACCGACGAATGTCATAACCCAAGGGCAACCAAGCCACGAACGAATTTGATTAGGAATTAAAAAAAATGGTAGGAAAACATGTTTCTAACCTAATTTTTCGCAAATTTTGGCGGGTTAGGTTGGCCTTGGGTTATGACGTTTGACGGTTTCAATACTATTATTAAATGTTTTCCAACCCAACTCCTACAGAACCAAATTTAGTACCGTATCCCGCAAAGTCCCTTACATTAGAGGGCTGTGTTCACCGATATTAAAAACATCGGTTTTCGGCGCCCGATATCCGATATATTTGGCTGCGAACTTGAGAATTTTTTAGGGCAGTACCAACCGATGTGACACTGGCAGAACAGCGGGAAACACCTCATCTCATTTTGCCGATTCCGATTTAAATCGCTCCGATGAATTCAGTGGATCGGCTCCGATTCACACCCCTATTATATTATATTGTGGTCGCTGTTCTCACCGTCGAATCGTCGAAAAATCTCAGACAGGACGCAGCTCCAGCCGTCTCCTCCGAACTATCGTCGCCCTCCGCGTCTCCAAAGACGGAGTCCTCAAAAAACGACACCTCCAGCTTCCTTAGCCCCCCCCCACCCCCCGCCAGAACAGCAGCGTCGCCGTGTCGCGACTTGCTGTCTGCTTTACCTCCAATCGCGGCGGTAGCACGGGTACCACCACCCCCCGCAGCCGGATCACCCTTGTTAGTGTACACCGCAAAGCCGGGCCCAAGAGACGACTCAGAAGCAGAAGGAACGGCGGTGCCGGCGCCAGAAGCCGACGATGCAGCACCATTATCACCATCCCGGAAAACTGCGAAGCCAAGACCGGCCGACGGTGGTGCTAACTCGGTCTCTCCAACATCCCGGCGACTCTTCACCCCAGCTGCAGCACCTTTATCATCATCATCTTGGTACACCGCAAAGCTGAGACCGTTCGAGAACACCGACTCCTCGTCCCCCCCCCCGACAGCTGCGACATCATCCTGGTTTCGTGAACCACCATCTCCCCCTCCTTCTCCGGCCCCTCCGCCGTTTCCGTGAGCTGCACCATCATCAACGTCATCCTGATAAACAGCAAAGCTGAGCCCGTTCGAAAACACTTCCCCCGCCCCATCCACGCCATCCCCCCCAGCTTCTCCTCCGCCTGCGGCTGCTGCATCACCAGCATCATCTTGCTGCACCGCAAAGCTGAGGCCGTTCGAAAACACAGACGCCCCATCCCCTCCACGGTCGCCCTCTTTCCCGCCCCCCCTTGCTGCTGCTGCTGGTGCATCATCCTGGTAAACAGCAAAGCTCAGTCCGTTCGAAAAGACGGACTCCCCGTCCCCTCCCCCGTTCCCCGTTCCTCCCTCGCCTCCTCCACTACCAGCCGCATCATCATCCTGGTACACCGAAAAGCTTAGACCGGATGCAACCGGCGAAACCCTACCCCCCCTCTCTTCGTCCTCCTCCTTCTCCTTTGTCGGGGAATCCTTAGCCCTACGAGCAGACGAAGACAGACCGAAGTCTCGGAGCAGGTCAGCGTTCGTGAATCGGGCGGTGGGCCGCGCTTCAAGCACCGGTTTCAACGATCCTCCTGCTGGTCCTCCTCTTCCTCCTCCCTCTCTTCGTCCTCCTAGTCCTTCTTTCTTTCCACCCCCACCTGCTCCTGCTTCCGATCCTCCTCCTCCTGTATCTTTAGCTCCGCCTCCTCCGCCTTCCCCTTCCTCTCTAGCTCTTCTTCCCCCAACTCCTGCTCCTCCTCTCCCTAACTCTCTCCCCTCTCTTTCTCCTCCAACGCCGCGGGCAGCCTCCGCACCAGGCCCCTTTTCGGTGTCACTACCACCAATGCCACTGCCATCACCGCCACCGCTGCCACTGTCCTCCTTGCCACTGTCGTTTGGCATTCTCCCATTTTCGTCGCCATCACCACCACCACCGCCACCCCCGCCGCTGCTGCTACAGAACTTCGACCCCCCACCCCCATCACCTCCACCCCTACCACCAACAGCAGCACCGCCACCACCATGACCACCACCATGACTATCATCACCACCACTACCATCGCCTTGGGAAATGCTTTGACGGGATGTTTCCTCCTCTCGGCCTTTATCCGGATCGGGGCTGCAGAACCAGTCCTCCATCGCTTCCAGCGCCAGCTTGGTGTTTATGGTCAAGTCATCTTCTTCTTCTTCCACCTGATTCAAAAAAATGCATACGGAGGCTTGGGGTTAGTGGTTTGTCTTACTCTCCCTGTCCCATGGCCCAATGAATCTTGGTGTCAACGGCTACGAGTGTACGTCATCCTCCGCTTCCTCTACCTACTCATTTCGCAAAGGAAGATTTGGGTCAAGGTCACCAGAATATAAACTAGGGCCCCGGCGTCTGTGGCGGGCAGCGCAACAGGATCTGGAAGGCGTGTTGAGCAAATATTGCGATATGTGCGTAAATATATGCCCGAAAACCACTTGACCAAGTGCCCTTGGACGCGTAAAACATTGTTTTCGCGATACACGCGTGAATTTACGCCCGAAAACCACTTGACCACGTGTGTTTCGACGCCTATAAATGAGTTTTTCGCCTACGGCAAACACAAAAAAGGTGCCCCAAATATTTCACTCCCTTCCGGCGACAATGACCCGTGAAGAAAATATTTCGCCTGCAGCGCAAAAGGTTGTGCGGCGTGAAACGCGTGTTGCGCTGCGCGCAGCGCGCAACACGCTTTCCGGCCCCTGTTGCGCAAAACAGCAAGTCCGACCACAAAGTGGCGCCCGCGCAACAGCGCAACAGCTATTTAATGCCCTGGTGGACACCCCGTCGATGTGTTCTCTACCCGTCCCATGGCATAATCAAATTAGTGTTATTGGTCATATCATCCTCTTCTTGTACCTGTTTGATATTTTTTGGCAGAAATAGGCTTGGGGTATTAGTAGTCACCCCGTCGTTGTCTTACTTTATCTGTCCCATGGCACAATCAAGTTTGGAATTAACGGACACGTCGTCCTCCTCTTCTTCAACCGATTCAATATGCTTGCTTAAGGAGAGTTGGGGTTAACTCTATTGGGGTTCATATTCAACTTAGTATACTTGTTCCATAACTATAAAGCTTGGTTAGAATGGTCACGCCGTCGTCCTCTCCCTCTGCCTGTCCATTTCGCAAAGGAGGCTTGGTGTTTCAGTGGTCACCGCGTCGTTCTCTTCTTCTAACTGATCTACGGCAATACAAAGCTTGGTGTTAATGGTCACCTCTTCCTCCTCCTCTTTTTCTACCTGTTCACTTAACAAAGGAGGTGTGGGGTTAATTAACCATATGGGGGCTCATATTCCATACTCATCTTCCGCTACCTTTTCATTTCGCAAAGGAGGCTCAGGGTTAGCGCAATTATGGCTCATACATAACGACCAATCAACGACGAGAGCGATCTGAGCACGCGTCAAATAAGAGCGTGCAGCAGTACCAATGCAGTACCACCATGCCGCACGCGAGTCGCACAGCTCCTTACAGTGTAGTTCGGACACATTATCTACCCCAGCGGCCCGGGCTGCTTCGTTTGGACCATGCTGTAAGCGTCGTTTAGTTTCGACAAGTTTTCTGTCTGAAGTAACAAATGGGCTAACAGCCATGACCACCATCTTACCACAGAAATATAACCGAACCGACTACAAATTGCAACGTTTCCCTCACCTCGGCCGAATTTTCTCCCGCACCAACGGTAGCAGCAGTAGCAGGGGCAGCTGCAGGAGTAGGAGCAGCAGCAGGGGGAGCCGCAGGAGAAGGAGCAGCAGCAGGGGCAGCCGCGGGAGTAGGAGCAGTAGCAGCAGAAGGCACCGTTGCGCCACCGCCACGATCACCACCACCTCGAGCGGCAGCCTCCGCCTTCCCGTGACCGAACGTCAACCGCCGCTTCATACCCATCTCCGCTCCCGGCCACCCCCCCTGCCCCCCCTCCTCTTCCCCTTCCCCATCACCTTGGTCTGCATGCAGTGCCTCGCGAGGGTTAATCGGACCCACGAAAGATGCATTACCGTTCCCAAAGCCAGATTTTCTTCGCGCGTTTCCGCCAACGCCAAGAGAAGGACCGGCTGTCAAAGCCGCGGTACAATCAGCAGAGGCGCCCGCGGCAGACTTAGTGGAGGCCGACACATGAACGGTCTTCGCGTCCATTCCCACCCCACTACCACCAACCGCGTCAACACCCGTAGCTTCTTGTCGGCCCTGAAATGCCCTCCCCCCTCCACGTTTTATGGGCCTTCCACCACCACCCTCACTACCCTCCCTGTCAACAACCTTAGATTCTTGGCGGCTCTGTTCACCCCTCCTTCCTCCACTGTCCTTTCCATCGCCTCCGAGACGGGTAGCGTGGCCGCGGGCATCTTCACCCCCAAACATCGGCTGGCGAATCTTTCCGCCAGCACCTCTCGGCGACGGCTTAGAAGCGATAACGTCAGCCACGGCCGCAGATTGGCCAGCAGAGCTCGCCTCCCCAAGCGCCTGGCGGCCAGCATCACCACCGTCGCGAGGGTAACTGGCGCCCTGGGTTGCACCTGTTTCAGCTGAGTCTGCGACGTGACCGTCGGCAGTGGCCGAGCCCGCTGCGGTATCGTTGGCGAGAGCTTGTCGCTCAGCGTGCCACCGAGCACGTGCCTGGTAGAGGGGAGGGTCAGATTAAGGACGCAAAGGTACGAGCACGGGCGGGAAAGTTTGCATTCGTCGGACAGATGAAATGCAGTGTACAGATCAAACAGATAGATCACACTCCAGGATCTGCGATCATCTGTACAAGGTCTACGAGAAGAGAGGGGAAGGCCTCATGGCGAAGACGCAACAGTAGCGAAGACGGGAACGGTTACACACGCCCGACAGATCATATCCACGTACAGCTCACCCAAACCAGACAGATCATATCCATGTACACTCGTGCAACGATAGAGGTACCACTTTTTTATTTTAACAATTTCGTTTCTGAAAATGACAATAACGGGGCTCCTTAACCCAAAATCATCGGAATGTCATCTTTTGTTTTGCAACAATATAATGTTTTTTATACCTACTGTAGGCCATGGGTGTGTCATCGAGTTGCACTCTCAGTTTACACAAAACCAAAAATCAGTTTGTTGGGTGAGGCATAGAGCTCTCCAAGTGAGGAGCCTCAAAAAAAAAAAATGGTGCACCTCTACGGTAGCACGGATACCCCATCAGTGTACAGATCACATAGATCATTCCCACGGATCTGCATCATCTGTATAAGGTTCCACGGAGCTGATCCTACAGAATCTGAATGATCCGTGCAGGTTTCCACAGCAAAAAATAACAGTGGTCTACACAGCAGTGTGGTCATGTTGTCGTGCGTGTGCCCGAGTTTGTATGGACCTTGTTCTCTGATCAGGAAGGATCTGTTAGATCTGTACACGCTTTCACGTGATGATCTGTAGGACGTGAGTGATCTACACATGAGTCTCAATCTACTGATCTGTACGATCGAGGCCATGCAGATCATGATCTGTCTGAGCTGTGAAGGGTTGGGCAACATGATAAATTGTGAACAAGCAAAACACGATCGCAGCCACAACATCGCTTTTGTATATACCGCTGCCACATAGCGGCCGTTGAGGAAATACAGCTGTAAAAACAGCCAAAAGGCGACACAGCTAAAACGAAAACAGCGGTACGTAGTTACCAGACGTCACTATCCGCACTAAAGAGGAACCCCCAACAATCGCGGAATACCCATCCGAGTATATAGTGCTGTTCTTTGTAGGACGCAGTCGTGACCAGCTATTTTCAACGCACTACAGTGGGGTCCCGCACTAAATGGTACCGCAATAACACGAGATAACAGCCGTAGGTACTGCAAAAACGCGGCACCATAACCGCAGGTAGCGCACAAACGAGGGAGCACGACTGCAGGCAACACACTAACGCGGGAGCACGCCCGAAGGTGCCGCAGTGACGCAGGAGCACGACCGCAGTCACATCTCACTTCCTCTACTTCCCTCTCCTCCTTTCTATCCGCGGCAATCTGCAGCGATTCATGGTGCCCAACCCTTCACAGCTCAGACATATCATGATCTGCATGGCCTCGATCGTACAGATAAAGGGTACCGCACTCACGCGGGACCACGACCGTTTTCACGTCTCCCCTCCCACACCCGCTGCCCTTCCTCGACCCCCCTCTTCTCCAAAATGTCTGCAGCGATCTTCACCGCACTAAATCGGGCGCCCGCACTGAAGTTGGGACCCACACAAAAGGATACCGCACTAACACGGCACCACAACAGCAGTCACATATCACCTCCTCATCCTGTTCGTCGATTTCTCTCTCCCACTCCCCCCCCCCTCTTTTCTGCAAACATGATTTTTACCGCACTAAATTAGGCGCCCGCACTCAAAGGGGACCGCAATAAAGCAGGGCCCTGTACTAAACGGTGCCGAACTCAATTGGGCACCCGCACTAAAGACCATCGCACTATATTGGGGCCCCGCACCAAAAGCAACCGCACTAACGCTGGACTACAACTGTAGTCACATCTCACCTCTTCGACCTGCTCTTCTTCCTCTCCCTCCTCCTCCGCCTCCCTCTCCTTCGCCACCTTTCTCTCTGCCGCTGTTTTTTTCCGGGTTGCCCGATTGCCATTAGCACCTTCCGCCTCGGCCGTCTTAGAACCATCGTGCGAATGTATATACAGTACGAAAATAAGAATGGCGACGTTGTTACTGCTGTTGTTGATGGTGGTAGTCGTTAGTGTTGATGTTATTGCTGTTACCGTAGTGTTGCACTCACTTCTTACACCACCCCACGACAAGCCCCTTCAGTTGGTATATACCTCTGGTTTGGTCTCACTCCGCTTTAATACCGCGTTGGTCTAGCACCCACTCGGAAACCACAAAAAAAAAAAAAACTACGACCATGTCAAAAGAGCCCGGACTCTTTGGGCCCACCACAGCAGACAGTTCATCACTTTTCAAAGCTTTGGCGTGGTAAACGGGGCATTCAAAGTCCACTCAAAGTGCATGCTTCTAAAACCAAGCAATGCCACGTAAATTTGGGCCCATGCGTTCTAGTGCTAAGAAAAAAAAAACTGGTTCAAGACCAAAATCGGTCTCAACCCTTTTACAACTCCAAAAAGCAACCTACACAAATTACAAGTAGTCTGTCCCAAAAAGCGCGAGTGCACTTCTACAATATTGACAGGATAGGTTTGTGTGTAAACGTACGAAACCAAAGTAACGGACAAAACGACGTTTATTTTGCAGTGAGAATGAGGCAATTCTGTGTCGGGGATTTGGGTCAGAGTCCATGGCAGCAATCAGAACCGAGCACCCCACAATCAGTCTCGTGCGGGAATCGTCGCGTGCAGGCTAGAAAACGCACGCCGAACGCAAGCGAGTTGGGGCTTTTGCTGATAACGTGAGCAGACATGATCTAGTCGCTGGATCACTCAACCAAGCCAGGTATTTCTACAAGGGCGAAACCCGGGGGGAATGTGATGCACGCGATAACTCTACGAAGAACAAGATGTATTCGAGTTGAACATCGCTGAGATCGGTCCCCGCGCCAGAGAGAGGCATACAGAGGGGTACTCGATTTAAGAACCCCTCGGAACAGGTCAGTGTTAGACCATTGCTAATGGCAAGGCGATAGTCTTAACAAAACAAAATCCAAACTTTTTTTGAGTACTTTGCTGAAGAGATTGCCGTACCGTCGCTGTGGGGACAAAACGATAAAAAAAATGTCTTTTCTGGTTATTTTTTTGTCAAGCAGCCCAATTCGTCAATTTTCATCAAGCCTCGGTCAGCGTTGTCCAACAACCACGATAGACCTTCGATCTCGAGATAGAGACAACCCCCGACCAGCCCTCTTCGTTCCGGACAAGACAGGCCACATGAGTGTAGGTGACAGCGCCGAAGAGTTCATGTTGATCCAAGCTCTAGGGCGCCAGAGGTTGCCCGCGTTGTCCTGTGGTCTTCCGTCAAACCCGCTCAAAATTCTATTATTTGCCCGTTGGGAGACGGTCGAGAGTTTGTGTCTCTGTTTTCCACCCATCAGCCGCCAAATGCATCATTAACAGCAGCCTGGTCGGCGCCTGCCACACATCACCGGCGGTAGTGTGAGCACTGTAAACCAAGGGCCACACATCGCCGGCGGTAGTGTGAGCACTGTAAACCAAGGGTGGGTCGGAGCCCCTAACGAGCTCGCCGCGTTCAGATTTCACGACGATGCCGTTGATTTCGTCGAACGAAGCGTGGGGAGGACACGAAATCTCGCCGCTTCTAATCCAAGATCTGCTTGAGCATTTCTCAAGCAGATGTTGCCCAAGATCGGCGCCAGCAATCCATTTTTTCCGGGGAATTGGAAAGATCCACATAAAAACCTAGAAAATCGGGCCCATAGACAACCAACCGCCCAGAAAAAGTTCGGCTGGGATTTTCGATTTTTTTTTTTTTGCTGAACATGGGCTTTCCGTTAGCAACAGTCAAATCGTTCTAATCTCCGTGCCGACCTTATCTCCGATTGGATACCGTATAGGTTTAGTATAGGAATCACAAGGCGTGACAAGCCGATTTTGCCGTTCTTAACTCAAGTTTTCTCATTTTATGGACGCTCTTGAACCGGGTACCCCACTGAACAACGTTATACAGCATGAAGAGGAAAACGATTCGTGATTGTCTGGCGACAGTCGGGCGCATCGGCGTCCCCGATGGTCTAGTGGGTTAACCTCGTAACCACTAAGGTCAATGTCACGGGACCGAGCCCCCCCGAGTGTATACTCGTACTCGTAGGGATTTTTTCGTGTGCTAAAATTTGACTCGCAGAAAGCCCGAGAGCGTGAGTTAGCAAAATTCGATGAAAATCGACGAGCGTTGGGAATGCTGAACCCTCTGCGCGATAAAAATGAAGGCACGTACCGGGGGGGAGAAGGGACGACACCTACCTGTGACCACGGCTTTTGTCTAGAAGCTGGAAAGTACTAAAGTGAGAAAAAAAGAAGTATATATATATGAACCAAAACATTGGATTGCCATGTCAAGGTAGGGATCTTGCGCATACGAGTACAAGCGTTACAATTTCCGAGTTAACCCTCTCAGCACCCACTCGGAAACCGCAAAACAAATAATCAACTACGACCATGTCAAAAGAGCCCGGACTCTTTGGGCCCACCACACCACAGCAGAAAGTACATCCCTTTTCAAAGCTTTGGTGTGGTAAACGGGGCATTCAAAGTCCACTCAAAGAGCACGCCTCTAAAACCAAGTAATACCACACAAATTCGGGCCCATTTCATGGGCCCTGTAGCGTAGTATAACAGTGCTAAGACGGTTAAGATCGGGTTTGGGGTCCAAGAGAGAAACTGATCTCATCCAGGTTTTTTTTCGTGACAAGCCGACTTACCTGGTATTACCTTCAGAAAAGTCTTAAACCGGATGGTCTTAAAGAGGGTTGTTGTTGTTGTTCTCACATTAACTCTCATAATCAAGTCCGTGGTCACAGGACAGGCTTCAGTCACTCTGGAGTGGAAGAATACCCCAGGACAAAACATAAATCAAACCAAACGTAGTACGCGTACATATCACAGCTGAAGCAAGTCGTACACCACTGTAGTACTTTCCGGTCGAAGGTTTCGCACTGACAGGACTCCTCAACTGGGGAACTACCCAAATTGTTGCAATGCCATTAGTGTGTTTACGTTTGTATTCATTGAATACCTAGGTCGTGGAGCTGTTCGTCTTGTTGCACTTTCGGTTTAACTCAAAGTCAGTTTCGGGTTGTTTTATCCACTGCAATTGTCCAATCAGCAAGCTCTCTCGAAGAAAGAGCCCCACCCTCCACTGATGGGGCGTGGGGCTCGTTCTTTGAGAGGGCCTGTCGCTTAAACAAACACGGTGCACAAAAAAAACCAAGCTGGTTTCGAGGCACAAACAAAGGTGCAACCCGATGAACAATTTCACGGCCTATGTGTTCAACCGATAGTACAAAAAAGTACTTCAACGATAGCGGGTAGTTCCTCGGTTAACCCTTCCTCGGTTAACCCTTCAACTACTGCACAGTATATCGTACACTAATTCCAAGTACTTTGACCCCAGAAGCGTGAATGCTAGCTAGTGAATGCAGTTCGGAATGGGTTAAGGCTGTTTTGAAGAGCTGTGAGTCGGGAAGCTTTCGCGACTGTACCTAATCGGTAGGTACCGTTAGCCAACTAACTGACTTGAGTCGGCAAGTCAGCTGGCAAAGCCAGCTGGTGGTCAGCCCACTTGCTGACGTAAGTCACGTAAGCGAAGGGAGCCAAATCAGCCCCCCCCCGGCCGACGGGGCCCCACCCGAAAATGAAAAAATACATGCCTCGTTAAATAACCCTTCCTACAAGTATGAAAACCCAATAAGTCGGATAGTCGGCACCTCCGGGAAACGACTAACTATTAGTCCGACTACTAACTAGTTGGTGACTTAAGTCGTGCCGATTCACACATCTACCGTTCTGGCTGATTTCCGCGGTTTATCGGCCAAAAACGGACATCAACGACAAAAAAAAAACAAATCGGACCTAACAAAAAATCTAACCGCATCGTGACGACTCACATATCTACTGTTTTGGCTGACTTCCTCGGTGTATCGGCCAAAGCCGGACATCAACGACAAAAAACACCCAAATCGGACCTAACTAAAAATCTAACCGCGTCGTGACGACTCTCATATCTACTGTTTTGGCTGACTTCATCGGTGTATCGGCCAAAAACGGACAATAACGACTAAAAACCCAAATCGGACCGAGCAAAAATCTCACTGCACAGGAAACAGCCTAAGGGGCTCCGTCCGTCACAGGAATATTTTTGGGGGGGCAAAACAAATGCTACCCCTCTCGCAGCGAGCGTCAAACAGAGAAAAACGTCACCTTAACAAAGCGGAACGGGTCTCTCTCCGCGCGGCTTTCTCTCTCTCCAACTGCCCGGTCAAGCTGCCTCCTCACCGACAGCCCCGCCAATGACCCTGCCGGCTTAGCCGAAGCCTCCGGCTCGCGGCGGGGCACAGGCAGCACCTGCACCAAGGACGTATATGGGCGAAAGCGACGAACCTCAAAATTCCTAGCAAGCGTACGGAAAAATACGTGGTTGTTGTTGTTGATGATCTCGCACCAAGTCACGGCAATTTTGTAGTCAAGATCAGTTACGTTGTTTGAGCTTATTTCTCACCGAGAGCCCAATCAAGGTCCCTGCCGGCAAGGCCGCGGCTTCTCACTCACAGCGGGGCACCAACAGCAACCGCACCAAACGAGTGGAAAAACGCGGAGTTGTTGTTGCTGTTCTCACACCAAGTCACCACCATTTCTATTGTCAAGACCAGGTACATTGTGCGAGCTGCATTCTCAAAGAGAACCTATTATGGGGGAACATAGTACTGAGGACCAAACATGATTAGTAAAAACAGTGGAATCTATAGGGTTTTGTGTATATCGTGGGTCCTGATTACTATGATCCTACGTAATAGTCAAGGACCACGCCAGCTTAGCCGCGGGCTCGGACTCACGGCTGGGCACCGCCATGACCTGTGCCAACCACCCACATCTCGGGCTGGGGACTGGCAGGGTTCCACGGCTAGCGATTAGATGGGTGGCGGAGTGAAAGCCAACTAACCGACATAGTCCCAACCCTTTTAGGGCTTGAGAGAGGAAAAACGTCGAAAATAATTGACGATCATAGCTTTTTTTTCATTTTATCCTCCGGCGGATGGGGAAAAAGAAAGCTTAAGCTCACCGCACTTCCACGAATTTTCAGACGTGCCGTGTGTCAGTTTAACTCAAATGCATTGGCAATCCCGCGTTAGATGGCGTATCCTTAAGTTCCCGTGGCAATGGCAGCGCGAGCTGTCCCTACCGACGGTCGCCGTTATTACTACCGCAGCGGAAGCTGCCGTGGTATACGGATGCGTGAGTACGTCGACCCGACTTGATCCAGCATCTGCCATGTGAACCAGCCCGAACTTTTGGGATAGGGGGGGGAGTCCGAACGACAATGCACGGCACTGTACCGCGCAGAGCGCAGCATGGTGATACCTGTACGCCGCTCCCCCGTCCCAGTCGCTTGGTAAGATCACACTCCTCTTTATTTTGGTCACCTTAGATAGGTCCGAAAAGGGTTGATATAAAAAACACCACAGGCCGAGCGACAAACACACCAGTAATATAGAATGGGGCAGGACTGCAAAAGATACCGTACGCGACAAACTGCATTGCCTACTGTAGTCAATTCATTGATAGTGGGAGACTGGCTGATGTCGTTCTCACATTAACTCGCATAATCAAGCCCGTGGTCACAGGACAGGCTCCAGTCACTCTGTGCAAAAACACCCCAGGAAAAAAATACGAGTAAAACAGACCAAAAATGGTACTTATAGTGAGCCAACTCGTAGCTCTAATCTCCACCACCAACGCCGACACCAACACCAGCGCCACCATCACAACCCCTTCACCACTAATTAAAAACACAATAACGTGTTTGCGATGTACCAACTTTGGTTGGGTAGGAGTTGGGTAGGAAACATATAATAATAGTATTGAAACCGTCAAA
>JAYJMJ010075505.1:0-19717 GCA_036873875.1 Laminaria ephemera | reverse complement strand
AGCGCACCGGACCAGAGGATCGCTACGGTGGGGGACCACCGTGCCACTATCAAGCGCAACGGTCCAAACGCTAATCAAACTTGATGCCGGTCTTTTGGCTAATGTCACGCAGGTCTTCGATCACCGGCATAAGCAATGGAATGCCATCGTTGATGCGGATTTCATGCTGCTCTCGTTCAGGATCGCCAGGGATGACCACACCGGGAGAACCAGGTTGCGGCTTGGTGGCTCGAAACGTTCGCACCCAATCGTCGACTTGAGATTTGAACTCGTCGACATCGATGAACGCGTCGATGCTCATCGCGCCAAAGAAATGTCCAATCCCTTTGCCAACACTTCTCGCGGGAATTTCCTGACGCAAAGCAAAAGGTGGAGCCCATGGTCCCCAGTTCGCTCCCGAAAGTGTGCAGCAAAGCATGTCGACCATCGTGGCCAAGCAAAAACCTTTGTGTCCACCGCTTTCTCGTGTGCTGCCCAGCGGCAACAAAGCGCCGCCGTCTACCATTTGTTGCGGGACGGTGGTTGATTCGCCCGACGAGTTAATGATCCAACCCTCCGGAACATCTTCTTGTTTGCGTCTAGCAATTTCTACTTTGCCGTACGCACAAGCGCTCGTTGCCATGTCGATGACAATGGCGGGCTCTTCCTTGCCTGGAAAAGCGATGGCGATTGGGTTGGTTCCCAGCATCCGCTCTCCGCCCCATAGCGGGGCGACCAACTTGGTTGTGTTTGTCATCGACCAGCCAATGATGTCGTGCTTGAGCGCTTCGAGCACGTAGTAGCCAGCGATACCGTAGTGATTTGTATTGCAAACACTGACCCAGCCTGTTCCAGCTGTTTTCGCTTTCTCGATCGCGATGTCGTTCGCCTTGGGGCCGACGACTAGGCCCAAGCCATTGTCTCCGTCCACCGTGGCGGTACTCATGCTTTCCCGGACAATCTTAACCGTTGGAGTTGGATTGATTCGTTTGAGCGTCAGCATGTCAAAATAAGTATGCAACCTCGCCACGCCGTGCGATTCGATGCCTCGCAAATCGCTCGTTGCCAGAACTTCAGCCGCTAGTTTGGCGTCGGGTTCGGGGACACCAAAATGCATAAACGTCTTGGTGGAGAACTCACGCAGTTGTTCGATCGGGAACTTGACGGTTTCAGTTTTGGACATGGTTTGATCCAGCGGATACAAAATTGGAGGACTTGAGTTTTGGCTATCGCCAACCTACCGATTAGAAACGGTCGGCGGCTTTTTCCATCACGACTTTGCCGATGTTAAGCGATGCAGTGGCGGCAGGGCTTGGGGCATTGTTGACATGGATCATGTTTTTACTTTCCACAATCAAGAAATCATCTACCATCGTCCCGTTGGGCAATACAGCTTGAGCGCGAACGCCAGCGGGAGCCGGTTCCAAGTCGTCGGCTGTGATTGACGGCATTAATTTTTGAAGAGCTTTGACGAACGCAGCTTTTGAAAACGAACGCCACATTTCGCCCATTCCCATTTGCCAATGCTTGCCGGCCATTCTTAGAAAGCCAACATAAGTAAGGCTTTCGACAAGGTCACCAATGTTGATGTTTGACATTTTGTAGCCTTCTCTTGCGAAGGCCAGTACGGCATTGGGTCCGCACTCAACGCTGCCATCAATCATCTTTGTGAAGTGAACACCGAGGAACGGAAACTTCGGATCAGGGACTGGATAGATCAAAGTTCGACACAGCTCGTATCGATCTGGTTTGAGTTGGTAGTACTCGCCACGGAAAGGAACAATTTTGGCGGACGGTTTGTCGCCATTCATTTTCGTCACGCGATCGGAGTGCAGCCCGGCGCAATTGATAACCAGCGGTGCAGTGAAAGAGCCTTGATTTGTTTCGACAACATTCTGATTGTCGCGTTGCAAAATTTTCAAAACACGCGTGCTCAGTTCAATTTGGCCACCGCGCTGTTTGACGAGCTCGGCCATTTTCTCACAGACTTGTCGATAGTTGACGATCCCGGCTTCAGGGACTTCGATCGCTTGAACACCAGCCACGTGTGGCTCAATCTCAGCTAGTCGATTGGTGTCAATGATTTTGCAATCGACGCCGTTTTCCAGTCCTCGTTTCAAGATGTTTGCTAGACGAGGCACTTCGGAATCGTTGGTTGCGACGATGACCTTGCCGCAGATTTCGTAGTCGATCCCGTACTCGCGACAGAAATTTTCCATCGCGACTTTTCCTTGCCGGCAGTTAATCGCCTTCAGGCTACCGGGCTTGTAGTAGATGCCGGTATGCAGGACTCCGGAATTGTGCCCAGTTTGGTGGGCTGCCAAATGGCCTTCTTTTTCCAGAACGATCGTTTTCTTGTTCGGATGTTCGTTGGAAAGCTGGTAAGCGGTGGCTAAGCCGACGATACCGCCGCCAACAATGATGATGTCTGCGGATTGCATGTTTTGCGACTAGAAAGGGTTATCGATGTGGGTTCGTATTAATCGTGATATCCATGTTACTCCAAGGCAACCGTGGAAGCGATTGGAGTAAAAGCACTACACTGATCAATGCACCCTAAAAGAACCGAAAATCCGCGACCGAGCTAACGATGACAAAGCCGTTTTCAGGCTTTGCTATTGCTAAACCCAAGGCAGAAATCCAAGCAGCATTGTCAGGAGCATGGCCGAAGCCGGTTTCAAAGGTTGGTTGGTGTGGTTCTCGGCGCACAAAAAAACCGAACGCAAAAACGTTCGGCATTTTTGATGATCCGTTTGATTGACTAGCGGTAGATTTCGATACCGAATGACAATCCATGAAAGAATGTGTCGTCGGCGTCTCTTCCGTCGAATCCTGACAGCGGAGACAAGCCCGGTGTGAAGTTGTCTGAAACGGTTGCCAGGTTTCCAAGAAACAAGCCAGTGTATCCTGCACGTATTCGAGCGTTTGGTGAGAACTGGTAGTGAGCCAACAAGCCAACTTCAGCAGAAGTCGAAAGTGTGACAGACTCAGTGTCGTTGTCCAGGAATGTCAGTCCAGCGTTGTTCAAGAACGTGTCGGCCTGATTGAAGTTGATATGAGCTCCATACTTTCCGAGTACCGAGAATGACCAGCGGTAGCCGACGTCGTAGAATAGCTCGGCACCAACTTGTGGGCCAAACAGGTAGTTGGCAGTATCAAGTCGGAATGTTCCGCTGCCAAATGCGTTGGTACTGGTCATCCGGTAGTCGTCTTCCATGTGGAAGTAACGCCAACCGACAAACGTCTTGAGTACATCCCAGCCCCAGCGAACTCGATTGAATTCGAGTGAGTGCAAGACTGTGTCTTTGAACTGTGACTGCTCAGTGGCGTTAAAGAACGTTGAAGTTTCAACACCTGTGAATCCACCGCCAGTGAAGAACAGTGCATTGAGTCGTCCCAACGCATCGGTTTGACTTCGTGTCTGTTCAAACGGTTGAGCTCCAAAGTAAGACAGTTCAGTTCCGCGAACTGCATCACTCCGTTGACCGAGTGTGAATCTCCAACCGAGCTCTCCGCTAAATTCACCGAGGCCACCGAAGTTGGAGTTCGTGATGTCGCCGTCTTCACGAGTAAGATACATGGCTTCTGCATTCATGTATCGTCGTGCCGAGCTAACGGATCCAAAAGTGCCGGCGTTGGAATTGATTTGTTTTGCGTCGTAGCAACCACCAGGGCCGCAAGATTGGCAGCCCGAAACTGAGTTTCCACCACAGTCGCTACAGCCTCCAGCGTAAACTGTTCCTGTCGCTGAGCCGCAGTCATTACAACCACCAACAACAGGGCTCGACATTACAGACGAGGACGCCGGAGGGCTGTCAAAGTAAGTTGGCATTGGAGTTGATTGACCGTAAACAGGTGCTGCCATATTCGGGTCACCGATGTATTGGCTGCCTGCCGAAACCATAGGAGCTTGCGGCATGTTCATATTTGGTGGAGCAAGAGAACCGGAGATAACCGGTGGCACTGGTGAAGACATGATTTCTCCACCAATGTTCCGAGAGCTACTTCCTTGCACCGGCATCCGCGATGGCGAGAACGCACGAGCAACTCTTTGAGCTGGTCCTGAGTATTGAACCTGCTTTAGAAATTTTGAATCAGAAGGTGTGCCAGGCTCTTTCGTCATCACCGAAATTGGAGCAAGCATGTTGCTTCCGCCGACTGGCTCTGCAGCAGCTGTCTGCATCACTGGCTTGCTTTGTGGTGCAGGCATTGATGCGATCGGACTGGCTTTGGGGCGTGGCGATGGGCTCGCACTCGCCGTTACAGCCATCGTCTGATTGGCTTGATCTGCCGATACGATTGGCGGAAATTGTGGTGCCATGACGCGAGATGATTTTGGCATCATCAAAGGTTTAGGCATCAGTGAATTCACTGGATTGTTCTGGCTGGATTTGCCTTGAACAATCGGCGGCAAGGCCTTGGGTGAAATCGATTGCCTCCCCTGAATGATCGGTGGCAATTGAGATGCACTCGCCGATTGCGCTTGCGGCGCAAATTCGGGTGCTTCAATGGCACGGATGATTCCGGATCCGATAGCACCCGAAGGAATACCCTCCTGGGCCATCGCCTGAGAAAACAAACCGGAGCCGGCGACAGTGGCCAACACAGTGATGATGTGCAATTTTTTCTTCATGGGTCATTCGACGCATAATTAGGTCATGTTCTGGCAACGCAATCCTGCCCAATCCTGTTTTCGGCTAATCACGTCACTGACTTTGCCGATTCTCCTGATTTTTCCCGATATGACGCGTTTAGCATCTGAAACAGATGTTCCGTAAGGTGGAATTATGAGGAACAAATCTGCGTTGATTGTTGGGCTCGCTAGAATGCGAAGGATGGGGGGCTTTGTTTTGCTGGCGAATTCCGATGAGAAAATCACAACTGAGGCTCAACCAACGTTCGTCAATAAGAGTGTGCTAAGGCACCGAAGTACTAGTTAGGTAGTTTGGGGGCAAGGAGCAGGCTTGATTTAGTGGGGATGCACTAGGGCGCGGTGCGTACTTTCCAAGTGCCATGAACGGTAGATCTTTTGTTCAGGACTTGCAGGGCTTAGCTGACTCGATGGCGGCGGCGAGAGCACGAATGCAGTTGGAGAACGGCCGAAAAAGACAAAACGTGAGAAACTCAAGTTGAAGTTCGTACTCAGTTCCTAACATTGGCTGGAAAGAACGCCTTGTTACAGATAGACTAAGGATGTCGTAAAGACGAGGTGATCCCGCCCATTTTTGCTTACGTTTCATCCCCAGCTTGCCTGGTGGCAGACGATAGTTGATAGCTGTTATGAATCAAATTATTTTCTTCTTTCTCAACATCATTACGTTTCCGTATCGGATGCTTGTTGCGCCTTCCCAAGAGTTGAAATCAACGTTGGGGGAATCGGGGCGAAGTCGGGCTATGTTGTTAGGAATCCCGTCTTTGGTGATCGCTTTGATTGCGATGGCTGCGGTTGCTTACGCTCAATTTGGTAGCATTCGATCTCTTGAAGCTTTCTATACGGACAAAGTTGAAGGTACCGTAGCGCTTCGAACCAAGATCATGGACGAAGTCGCGAAGGATGTGCGAACTCAGCGAATTCAGCAAGGGGCGGGAACGACACAAGATGCGAGTGTGAGTATCGACGAGGGGTTGCAAAAGGAGCTCGTTGACGTTGAGAAGGAACAGCTGATTTACCTAAACAAGCTGATCTCGATTGATCCTGAAAATAAGAAGTATCGATTTGATTTAGCCCAGATTTCCGCTCGGCAGGGAAATCCAGGACGGGCGATGGCGATCTTAGAGTCGATCGCTCCACGAGATACTCCTGGCTATGCACAAGCTCACTTCCTCTTGGCACAACAGTACACGTTGGCTCGGGCTAAAACACGAATGCAGATGCTCGGCAATGTTGAAATTGCTTTAGAACATGTCAATCATGGCTTGGCTCGAGAGCCTGACAATCGTGCCGCGAAAAAGATGAAAGCAGAGTTGCTTCGGCGGAAGCAGTCAGAAGCAAGTGCTTATGTCATCCTTGAAGAGCTGTTTGAAGAAGAGCCCAAAATTTTTAGTGCTCTGATAGATATCAATGAAAAACTTGGGCGACCCGAGTCGGACAACAGGCTTATCCTCGACAAGGCGATGGTCAAATTCGCGGAACAGCTTCGGAATAGTGAAGTGGTCGAAAATGATCAAGTTTGGGTCGAGACTTGGCAAGGTCTGATTATCTGTAAGCAGAGGCTGAAAGAATTTGAGGATGCGGAGAAAATACTTGAAGATGAGATCAAGATTTACTCTCAAAAAAATGATGGTGGACCCCGACGTGTTTTCCTAGAACAATTGCTCTCAGCGCTTTATCACTCTTGGTCACAAGAGCTAGGAAAGGTTGAACAATTTCAGGAGATGGATGCCAGCCAACAAGCGAAGCTGTTGGAGTATTTCAAAAAGGCGTATCAGTACAACAATCGAAACGGCATGGTCTTACAGGGCTTGGCTCGATTAACGGTCTCTAGGTTTCCGGAGATTCAGCAAGCCGCAAAAGCTATCTATGATCCTGAGCGACACGTGGATGCTCCTGCAGTTGTGTTGAACCAGCTGGGCACTCAAGCCCTGATCACTCGTGATTATGACAATGCGATTCAGTACTACGAACGAGCGCGTGAAAAAGAGCCGAACAACAGTGCCGTCCTGAACAACTTGGCGTTCGCCTATCTTGTATCTGAAGAGCCGAATCCTTCCCGAGCGTTGCAGTTGGTTGACGAAGCGATTAGATACTTGCCTCAGTCAGCTCGTTCACCTGAAGTCCTGACGCGATACTGGCACACAAAAGGTACCGCCCTGATGCAGCTTGATCGTCTTAACGAGGCGATTGGAGAGTTTGAGCGTGCAATTCAACCCCGACCCAACAACGTTGAAATTCTGCAGTCTTTGATTCAATGCTACAAAGGAACTGACTTGGATCCGCCTCAGCAATACCTAGAACGTCTTGAGGCTCAGTTAGAAATAGAAGCTCGATCTCGAGCGGCTCAAGGCGGATAGTGGTACCCTTAACCAGTTAATCAATTAGGCAATTGACTGGGTTGTCATCTGAATTCCTGTCCAACTTAATCCCACCAGACACGTTACGACGAATCTATGGTTTTCAAAAAAAATCGAAAAGATGACGAAGGGTTCTCCGGGCCGTCATTTTTCAGCACCTTAACCAGCCCATTTCGAAATGCACGGGAATGGATCGCTGATGCGTTGCAGGGAAACGATTCGATCCGAACGTCTGGAAGTCCGCTTATTGTGCGGATCTTGACGCTTCCGTTTCGACTACTGTGGGGCTTTGCCGTCTTCATGGTTCAAGCTTGGACGACTTCTCGAAAGGGAATTTGTTTCTTGCGAGGCTTGCCTGCGATGGGGGCGATCGTGATGGCATTTTCTCTGCTGTGGGTTCTGCAAAACTATTCGCGGCAAATCAGTGAAGGCCCGACTCGCGGCTATCACAGTTTTCATCGCACTTCATCAAAAAGCAATCCCGAATATTCGCTGATGTTCTCCAAAAAGTTGGTTGAACTTCGCCCCGACGATTTGCGGGCAAAATTTATGATGGCAGAAGATGTTGCTTCCACTGGCGACATTGATGGCGCAGTGCGGATGATGAATTACTTGGCTACTGCTCCGCAAGATACAAAAAGTGGAGAGCAACTCCTGCCTGGTTACGGAGATGCTCACGTTTGGATTTCGCGTTATTTGCAGAGAAAACAAATCGTAGATGGCGAAGATGAAGAGCTGACGAAGCAATCGCTTTTTCATCTAAGCGAAGCTGTAAAACATGATCCTGAAAATGTGCTCGCCAAGATTAGCTTGGCTGATATCTATCTAGCCAAATCTCGATTGGCCGATAAAGACAGCCCGCAATACCGCACTTACTTGGAGAACGCGAGAGATGCGTTAGTTGATTTGACTGACGATGAGTTCACAAGAATTGAGCAAGTCATGGCTATGCCGCAGCTGGTCGATACGTTCGTCAAGCTTGGAGACGAAAGGGCCGCGGAGAATGCGATGAGCAATGCCGTCACTCGTGTTTCTTCAATTGCTCGTTTGAATCCGGAGATTTTTGAAGTTTGGTTGTCGTTGGTTCAGTCAGCAGTTGCCCTGAAGAAATACGATGTGGCCAATGACTACATCCGTGAAGGGTATCAAAGCGTTCAAACGGATGAGACGCGACGCAAAATTGTCAGACTCGCCTCATTGGTTCATCTTCAGAATGCAGATGACTTTGAGTCCATGGATACTGAAGATTCCTATCGACGTCGGCTCTTTGCATTGTGCCGAGCCATTCAGGCGAATCCACGAGACGTAGCAATTTATCAGCGGTTGTTGGCTTTTGTAGAAGTGGAAGATGGAACTCCTCAACAAGATCGTTGGCTGAGGGATTCAGTCGTTGGATGTCCCATTCCAGGAGTCATTCATATTCTCGTCGGCGCTCGAGAGATCACGAAAGGCAACGTGGTTCAAGGGCAGAAGCACTGGCGCATCGGTGAGCAGCAGTACCGTACTTCGGAATTGGTGGTGCATCGATTGATTTCCGTTGCCGCTCAACGCGAAGACGGGCTTGAGAGAATTGGTGAGATGGTTTCATTGGCGATTGAGATGTTTCCTGAGCAACCGATGCTGTACGAAACTCGTGGGGCAATGTTGAAAAACGAAGGCCGTTACGAAGAGGCTTTGGTTGATTTTGAAATTGTCGTCGATAAGCTGCCTGATCTGCTGACCGTCCACAAACACATGGCGGATTGCTACGAAAAGCTCGGTAATCAGGAGAAAGCTCTCTTTCACAAAAATCGTGTGCAGGAGATTCTCGATCAGCTTGAGGAAGATGAACAAGAACTTTATAAAAAAGTTCTGGATACTCTCTAATCGCCGGGTTTCTGTTGCCTTAAACAGCAAATAGCGGTTCTCTTCCAGCAGGCCTCGACCAATTGCGCCCATTGGAATGATCAATGCGCTTTTTTTCAGCGTTAGTGATACTTCCGATGGTTGGGGCGACCAAGTTTCGTTCGAGTAATGCTTGGCGATTTTTCGATGTTCAACCATAATGACACATCATCGAATTGCGATCGTCGTTTTCGATTTTGCTTTGTTGGTCAAACGGTCAATTGACTGGAGATATCTAAGTTGTTTCATCAGCTTTCCCGCTTTCAACTCTTGCTGATTTTTCTAGCGTTGATGACGTTACGGATTGTCGTCGGTTATCACTTCTTCAAAGAAGGGACCAACAAGCTGCAGTACGGCTTCACGTCAGAGTATTTTCTCAAAGGAGCGAAAGGTCCGCTGGCTCCTTACTTTCATCAGATGGTCGATGACCATGATGGATCAAAGCGAATGTGCATTAGCACTGAGGCTGTAGACGGCGGTGAACCGGAAATCAAAATCGATGCTGAGACAGTGTACGCCATCTGGGATGACTACCTCGATCGAGCAACCAGCTACTACGGTTTTGGCAGCCCCGATTTAATTGAAAAACTTGCGGCTGATCGTGTCTTGCTCGCCGAAGAGATCAAGCAAATGCGTGCTGACGGAGGCGACGAAGAGGAAGTCGTTAAACGCGAAAACTTGAGAGCACAAAAAGAGTTCGAAATCAAAGCCGTTCGCCAACAGCCTAAACGTGCCAATGAAATTTTTGAGTCGCACAAAATAGTTTTAGAGGACTGGCTCAGAGTGAACCGCGTCGAGTTGCTGGCTCATTTCGGATCAAAAAATCGGTTGGCGGGATTTGATCGGGACGGAGACAATAAAGACAAGGTTGCCACTTACGTGGATTCGCTTCGCGGCCAAGTCGACTCCATTCGAAGCGATCGTGATAAGAAGCTGGCCGGTTGGAAAACAGAAATTGACGAAGTCTGGGGTTCATTGGAAAACCAGATCAATGGTTTGGCGGTCACCGCGCAAGAGCGTGGTGGAGCAATTCCAGTTCACCGTCCCTTTGACCAAGAGTATTCCAAGCTCACCGTTATTGACCAAATTATTCCATGGTTTGACACCATTGTTGGCGCCCTGTTGATTGTTGGTCTGTTTTCACGGTTTGCTTCATTGGCGGCCGCTGGGTTTCTGTTGTCCGTCGTCCTGACACAACCCCCTTGGATTCCTGGCACGACACCGACGTTTTACCAGTGCATTGAGTTGGCCGCATGTCTGGTCATTTTCGCGACGGCTGCTGGACGAATGGGGGGCTTGGATTATTTCTTTTCCAAGCGAGCGCCCGTCGCACCGATTCAAACAGAGACAGCTGTCTAACGGGCCCACCGTGGATTGCCTGAGCAAACTATCCATCATCGAACAAACACATTTGTCATCTGACAAGTTCCTTGTGAACTGTTAAAGGAAAGTCATGAATAACCTTACTCCTGAAGAACGCGAAGTCGGCAGTGACAATTATTACTCTGCCGTCACCGCCTACGACGACCTTAACCGCCGCGACTTTCTTAGAAAGTCGATTGCTGCTGGTGGTGCTGCCGCCATTGGTGCAGGCGCGATGTATTTTGGCTATCAGCCACCAGACAATCCTGTTCGTGTTTGTGTGATTGGAACGGGCGACGAAGGCAACGTCCTAATCGGGGCCATCAATCCCAAGTACGTGGAGGTCACCTCGATTTGTGATATCCGTCCGTCGAGCATTCATCGCGCGTTCCATGGTGACTGGTCCTCAGCCAATGCAAAGAAAGTCCGCAAAGGACTGATGGATGTGTACGGCTGGAAGGACGAAAGCGAAGCTCGCAAACATGTCAAAGTCTACACGGACTGGCAAGACGCTATCGAAGATCCGAATATCGATGCCGTCATCATCGCGACACCATTGTTCTTGCACGCTCCGATTGCAGTGGCCGCCATGCAGGCCGGCAAGCACGTGTTGTGTGAAAAGTTGATGGCTCACAACGTTGCCCAGTGCAAGTTAATGACTCGTGCTGCTCAGATTCCTGGTCAGGAGAAATTTCTCTCTGTCGGCCACCAGCGGCACTACAGTATTCTTTATGACAACGCCGTCAATCTGATTCGCTGGGGACTGTTGGGCGAGATTCACCACATTCGAGCCCAGTGGCATCGTGGCAATTTGCCTGGTCGAGACTCATGGGCAGTTCCGCTACCGGGTGGTGAAAAATCGATGGACGGCAAAGTTGTCGACAAGATCAAGAAGCAACTAGAGAGCTTCAGGAAGGCCTACAACGATCCGGACACGCATCCAAGTGATCGCAAGACTCTTGGATTCAAAATCGCACAATGGATGCAGCTAGACCGCGATCAGGATGTTGCCGCAGCGAAGCATGGTTACGAAAGTAAGATGATCGGTGGCAAAGAGCGAACTGCGATTGAGGAATTGCTGAGATGGCGGCTTTGGGATCGAACAGGCGGCGGATTGATGGCCGAACTTGGTAGCCACCAGCTTGACGCGTCCAGTATTTTCATCGCCGCATTAGCCAAGGAAAAAGGCAAGCACGTTCATCCGCTCAGCGTCCATGCTGTCGGTGGTCGACACACCGCACCGAATGACCGTGATGCTGCCGATCACGTTTACTGCACGTTTGAGTTTCCTGGACAGGGATACGATTACGATTTCGATGTCGGATACTACGACTCGGTCAACGACTACGGCTACTACGTCGATGGCAAGGGTAATGTCAAAGGCGGTGAGATTGACTCGTACGATGACAACAATGACAAACGAGTTGTGGTGACCTACTCATCGATCAACGGTAATGGCTACGGTGGCTACGGCGAAGTTGTGCTGGGAACCAAAGGCACATTGGTGTTAGATAAAGAGAAAGATGTTTTGCTTTATCCGACCAAGGGTACGTCTTACGAAGCTCGTGTGAAAAAGCAAAAAGGTGGCGGTGTTGTGCTTGATACAACTCAGTCAGGCGATGCCGCACCAGCGAAGGCCGCACAGGCTGGTGGTCCGGTTAGTCGTGGCTACAAGGAGCAGATCGAGCATTGGGCTTGGTGTATTTCGACAGGCGACCAATTGAATCAGCCACGTTGCAATGGTGAAGTTGCTTTGGCGGACGCATGTATCGCATTGACCGCGCGACAGGCGATCAAGAACTCGCAAGTCAAAGGTGGCCACGGATTCATCCAGTTCCAGCCTGAATGGTTTGACGTCAACAGTGACGCTGTGCCTGAAACAGAATCAGCCAGCGGCGAATGTTCAATCGCTCAGGAAAAGAAGAATCTGAATATGTAGTATTCGGAAGCGATGTATTTCTTGGTGACTCATTGTCACCTGAGAGGACCAAATCAAAGAGACTCTGGCTCATCGCTGGAGTCTTTTTTTGCTTCGCAGTTATAGGTTCTCTCTGGACAGTGCTTCGGCAGTCTTTCAACCAGCCGTTGGGGCGATAGCCCCGGTTCCTACACTGGATAGTCTGGTTTTAGACCAGGGCTATCGCCCAAACGGCTAGGTTTAGAATTCGAATTTCGCTCAATCGCTTGGCCGCTGAGTGGACTGTTCGGCTGAGTCAACTGTTCGGCTGAGTCAACTGCTTCACGACCACCGACGTTGCCGCCATCCCAAACGCTGCAGTCACGAACGACGCTGTGCCATAAATGATCCTTCGCTTTTCGCAGCCGTGCGGCGAATCATCTCCATGCGGGCAAATGCAGCGAAATCCCTCAGCGTCCCAAGATGGAACTTCTGGATCAGTGATTTCTTCAATCGAATGAACCACTGGCATCCCAACATGCTGTGAGATATCAAACCCGCGCCGAGAGAGTTCCTTCCGTACGACTTTCAGCAATGGATCTTTGCTTGTCTTACTTAAGTCACTGACCCGAATCATTGTCGGATCCATGCGGGCTCCAGCGCCACCAACGCTGACGATAGGAATGTTCTGTTGCAAGCAAGTCGTCAATAAATGCAGCTTCGCCGTGACATTGTCGATCGCATCGATGACAAAGTCTGGGCGAGGCGAAAGCAGTGCCTGCGAGTTTTCCGGATCGTAAAACGCTTGGACTGGGTCGAGTTCGATATCTGGATTGATCGCACGAACTCGCTGCGCTAGTAAGTTGGCTTTCGATTGGCCGACCGTACTTGGGAAAGCCTGGATCTGGCGATTCACATTCGTGACGCAGACGTCATCGAAGTCAACGATAGTCAGTTTACCGAGCGCAGACCGAGCCAATGATTCGACGGCGTAGCTTCCAACTCCGCCAAGACCAAATACTGTCACGTGGGAGTTTAGGAGTTTACGTGTGCCGTCTTCCCCGACTAGACGTACCAGTCGATCCCAGCGGCGTGGGATTCTTAATTCGGCATGTGAAGGTTGGCTTTTATCAGCAGTTGCTTGTTCATCTGCCGAAAGTTTGGTCGTCGTGGCAAGTCTTGCATCCAGCTCCGCGTCTTCCCACGGGCGAGTTCGTCGTCGTTCGCGAGGAAGGCTCTGTTCTGGCACCGCGTCGCAGTGATCACATTCGTGAGCGGGGTCTTGGCAAGCTGAGTCTTGTTGTGTGTCCGAGTTTTTCATCGCAGTAATTTATCAAAACATCCCAACTCTGGCAGTATGGAATTCGTCGTTTTTTGAGAGTCGCAAAGCGACGCCATCCGATAGCCATGGGTTTCAACCCATGGCCCTGTACGTCTTCTACAGCAAGAGTCGCAAAGCGACGCCATCTGTTGGGCTGATCGCGACATGAGTGGTCGAAAGAGTCGGTCAAAATATCGGCGAATACCGAGTTGTTGGGTTTGCTGACATGTGGGAAACCATTTGCGCACTGCGGCCAAAACGCTGGATGAGTTTCGCTAACGTAGATGAAGCTGGGCCAATGCACTGATTTTGGTACCATGAAATCTTGCACTTGAACCTTTTGTTATCGATCTGGGTCCTACCGGCATGAACAAAAAACAGCTTATCAAACTAGGCATTCCTAAAGACTGTATCCCCGCAGCGATTGCCGCAGTCCAAACCGCTCCTCGCGGCTCTGAGAAACCTAAGTCATTGATTCCCAAAGTTGTCTCTGATCCGAACGTCTATTTGGCAGATGAGCACTACGGAGAGCTCGCTCGTACCTTGATCGAATTCAAGGAAACTGACGTGCCGCTGCAGAGCATTGAATACAACAAATGGGGAGAGGATTTTGATGCACAGTCCCTCCATCAGATTCAAAACGCGTGTAAGATTCCAGTTGCCCGTGCCGCAGCGTTGATGCCAGACGCGCACTCAGGCTACGGCTTGCCGATTGGCGGTGTGTTGGCTTGTGAGAACGCAGTGATTCCGTACGGTGTCGGTGTCGACATTGCTTGTCGTATGAAAATGACGTTGACTGATTTGCCAGTTGAGTTACTTCAAAACAATGATGCGGCTCAATGTCGGGAGCTTGATAGTTCGTTGCAGAAGGGAACTTTGTTCGGCACTGGGCAAGCTTGGAAGCGTCCGTACCATCACGAAGTGCTTGATGAAGACTGGACCGTTACAGCCATTACTCGCCAAGTCAAAGATAAAGCAGTTAAGCAGCTTGGCACCAGCGGAAGCGGAAATCATTTCGCTGAATGGGGACTGGTGACTTTGCCCGAAGCTGAACTGGGCGTCGAAGCCGGGACGTACGTCGCGTTGTTGTCACACAGTGGCAGTCGCGGACCGGGAGCCCAAACTTGTCGCCGGTATACAGACATCGCTCGCCAAAATGCACCGTCCAAAATCAAAGACGATCCTCATTTGCGTCATCTCTGCTGGTTGGATATGGATTCAGAAGCTGGCCAAGAGTATTGGTTGGCGATGAACTTGATGGGACGATTTGCCTCCGCAAACCACGAAGTGATTCACCGCAATGTGACAAAGTTGGCCGGTGCAAAATCGTTGGCAACCGTTGAGAATCATCACAACTTTGCTTGGCTGGAAAATCACAACGGGAAAGATGTTTACGTGCATCGCAAAGGTGCAACGCCCGCCGCCAAGGGCGACCTTGGCGTTATCCCAGGCAATATGGCCGATGCGGCGTTCATCGTCAGAGGAAAAGGGAATCCACAAAGCCTCAACTCAGCATCTCATGGAGCTGGGCGAAGGATGTCTCGAACGGAAGCCAAAAAGAAATTCAATTGGGCTACGTGGCGAGAGCATCTTAAACACAAAAAAGTTCGCTTGCTTGCCGGTGGCCTCGACGAAGTTCCCGGCGCCTACAAAAACATCCATGACGTCATGGCTGCGCAGAGTGATTTGGTCGAAACCGTTGGCCAGTTTATGCCAAAGATCGTGATGATGTGCGGTGATGGGAGTCGCCCCGAAGACTGAGTTTCAAGTTTAGGGTCCGCTCTTTTCAATACAAGCCTGAAGCGCAAACTAGTGGATCCGCTTACTTATTCTTGTCAGTGACCCCTGGCCACGAATCCGTTCGAAACGGTGAAGCCGGCAACCCCGCTCCGTTGTAAAGGTTGCAGCCTTCTGGGTTATGCGACCAGGCGTATCGAACGGCAGTTGGTGTCTTCACTTCTGGGTGAGAAACAATAACGTTTTCGCCAACGACTTTTGCGTTCGCGAAAACAAACTTCTGATCGTCGCCAGCAACTTCAAATCGTTGCAACGTTCCATCAGCGGCGTCTTTCGCCATCAGGCCTTTTGCATTGTCGAACACAAGTGTGACCTTGCCGTCTACACCGACACTCATACTCTTGTAGACAGGGCCAGAGAACACGATCTCATGATGGTAGTCCTTAGCCAATGCGATTAATGCAAGACGCTTGCCAACATCCTGCTTGTTCTTGGGATGGATGTCGGCAGCCTCACCAATGTCAATGATGACTGCTTGGCCCGAATTGGGAAGTGAAAGCGTCATCGATTGAGCCTCGCGAAGTTCAGCCCAGTTCGAAGAGGTCGGTGTACTGTTGGCTTCCATGAAGTTAGCCAGTTGAACCCAGTAGAACGGGAAATCTTTGTTCCATTGCTTTCGCCAATCTTTAATTAGCAACGGAAACAATGTTCGATATTGAAACGCTCGTCCAGCATTGGATTCGCCTTGGTACCAGATCGCGCCTCGAAATGTGACCGGAATCAGAGGTTTGACCATCGCGTTGTAAAGCAACGTTGGATGGTTGGGGCCACCGAAACCTGAAGAAGGCCGTGGCCCAAGGGCAATGGTTTTGTCGGTGTGTTTGAATCGCCAATTTCCTGCTAATTGAATTGGTTTGGCTTCGGCGACACCATCGAGAGACAGGCTAATGTCGTCTGCACTTCCGTGAAAGCCACCGCCCATATGCCCGTCTGCGACGCGCACTGCGATCGATAGTTCCTTTTCAGTCACAACTGACGCATCGATTTTGTAGCGGCGATCTGCGTCCCAGTTGCCGTCTTCGCCAATCTTTGTTCCGTTAATGTAAGTCTCGTCGGCGTCGTCGATCTTGGCGAGCGACAAAAGCAGTTTCTTGCCAACCCAACCGTCAGGAATGGTGACGGTCCGGCGATACCAACCGACTCCGTCAATGTCCACTTTGCCTTCTTCCCAGCGATGTGGCAAGTTGACTTCTTTCCAATCAGCAACGTCACCAGTCAGGCCTGCGTTGTCTTCCGAGCGATCTGCCATCGTGGCTTGCAGCATCGGCACGTATTTGGCGGCTCGCTTTTGTTCTTCGGATGCTTTAGCTGATCCGCTCCCCGCAGCGACAATCTTCTCGACTTTCGCTTTGAAGTCGGGCAGTTCGTTGAGCGACTCACCGCTGGTCCAAGTCTCGACAATCGTGCCGCCCCAACTTGTGTTGATCAATCCAACAGGGACGCCCAGTTTTTGATGAAGCTCGCGTGCGAAATAGTATCCTACGGCAGTGTAGTTTCCAACCGTTTCTGCACTGCAAACGCTCCAGCCAGTTGTCTCAGCGGAATCCTTAGGCAAAAACGAAGTCTTGTTGATTACTTTCATGTGTCGGATGTTCGGAAAGTCAGCCGCAGCAGCTTCTTCTTTGAAATTCTTCGAGGCCGCTACGGGCCATTCCATGTTCGACTGACCGCTGCAGATCCAAACTTCACCTGCGAGACAGTTTTCAATTTTTATCGATTCGGTACCAGAGTCGACAGTGACAGCGAATGCATCACCAACCTTGATCGGTTGCAGCGTCGCGTTCCATTTTCCAGTATCGTTGGCCTTCGCTACAACACTCTGATCCCGAAGCTTGATGGTGACGTCAGCCCCCGCGTCCGCCCAACCCCAGATGTTCAAATCCATGCCTCGCTGGAGAACCATGTTGTCGCCAAATGGACTACCCAGTTTGAGTTCAGCATTGGCAGTAGACGGTGCAATAATTGCGGCCAACAAGATAGACAGCGACAGGAAACAGAGCGGCTTCATGGGATAGTCTCGAGCAAGTCGAAGTGAATGAGGATCAGCCAATCAATCTAGCTGTATGAGTTGCCGCGATCAAGTTGCCGTTTTAGAACCGTTGCCACATTGGGCCATTCAAATTGTTTCTATCGGATGGTTCACGCTCTTTCGCAACGCGCAGAAGGGACGTTGCGGAAGAGGCAGCGTTTTCAAAAGGTAATAGATTCTGATAAAATTTGAGCGATGGTTCCACGATCGCCTGTGCATTTGCTTTTAAGCCAAAACAAACAGTTCATTTTCTAAGCAGAATTTAAAAATGTTTACCGCAACGCAGCAGCATGTTGAGCAGTTCGACAAGGATGGCTACATCATTGTTGAGAAACTTTTCAACGATGAGGAAACTGATTGCTTGCTCGCCGTGGCAAAATCTGATCAAGCCATCATGCAAGAAGCGTATTCAAAACGTGATGCATCAGGCGGTGAGAGTCGTTTAGCCCTGCGGAACGGTTTGGAGGACTCGCCATACGCGGCGATTGTGCGTAGCCGCCGAGTTGCCGCCAATATGCAAAACTTGCTGGGCGATGAAGTTTATCATTATCATCACAAGATGATGCTCAAAGAGCCTCGAGTCGGAGGAGCTTGGGAATGGCATCAAGACTACGGCTACTGGTACAACAACGGTTGTTTGTTTCCTGATATGGGAAGCTGCTTGATTGCTGTGGATCGTGCGAATCGTGAGAACGGTTGCCTACAGGTTATTCGTGGCTCGCACAAAATGGGCCGGGTCGATCATGTGAAAACGGGTGATCAAACGGGGGCTGATCTAACGCGAGTCGAAGCAGCCCTGGAAAGAATGGAGCTGGTCTATTGCGAACTAGAGCCGGGTGACGCAATTTTCTTTCATGGCAACACGCTGCACCGGTCAGATCAAAATACCAGTGAGCATCCTCGGTGGTCACTGATCTGTTGTTATAACACGCGTCACAACGATCCAATCGTAGAAGGAAAGCATCCGAGCTATCACCCGCTGGAGATTTGGGAAGACGAGAAGGTCAGCCAGTTGTTGAAACGTGTTTGAAGCGTTGCCGTGAAGTCAAAAGCGAAAGAAGTGTATGCGAATCTGTATGTTGGGATCCGGCTTGATCGGAATGTTTTACACCATGGCGCTGCATGGCAAGCGTGGGCGAGATCAAGTCACTGTGGTTTACTCGCGTACTGAAGCGTCAGCCACCAAATTTTCGCAAGAATGGAACGTTCCCACTGCGACAACGGATATGGATGCAGCAATTAACCATCCGGATGTCGATGTCGTGATCGTGGCTTTGCCCAATCACTTGCACAAAGACGCAGTCTTGGCGGCGGCTGCGGCAGGTAAACCTGTGCTTTGCACCAAACCGCTGGGCCGAACTTCGGCGGAAGCTCAGGAGATGTTGGCTGCCGTTGAAGCCGCTGGTGTATTCGCAGGTTACCTCGAAGACTTGGTGTTTACGCCCAAGACGTTGAAAGCGTTACAGTCAGTTAAAGGCGGCGCGATTGGAGATGTGACTTGGGTTCGTTCCAGGGAGACTCACCCTGGTCCGCATAGCGATTGGTTTTGGAATAAAGAGTTGTCTGGTGGCGGTGCGATCATTGATATGGGTTGTCACTGTATCGAGATTGCTCGGAATTTTATTGGCAAAGATGTTCGCCCTGTCGAAGTCGTCTGCTGGGCCGATACGCAAGTTCACCCGATCGAAACTGAGGACCATGCGATTGGCATGGTTCGCTATGAGAATGGAGCGATTGGACAGTTCGAAGTCAGCTGGACGTTTCGAGGTGGTATGGACCTTCGTGATGAAGTCGGTGGCACTGAAGGAACGATCTGGCTCAACCATTGGCTAAGGACCGGGATGGAAATGTTTTCGGCCAATGGAGAGAAGAACTATGTCGCAGAGAAATCCGAATCGTCGAAGGGGTGGTTGTTTCCAGTTGGGGATGAACCTGCAGCGCTGGGTTACGTCGACATGTTTACCGATATGCTCGGTGCGATTGAAAATAACAGTTCGCCTTCTGAAACGTTTTACGATGGCTACGTTGTTAACGCGATCATGGACGCAGCGTATTCATCGATCGATTCGAAAAGGTGGGAGCCAATTGAGTTACCAATCTGGCGAGGCCAAGAGAATGTGCCATCGATTTCTGTTAGGCGCGAGTTTGATGCACAGCATGATCTGGTCAAGCAAGAACGGATGCCCGACGGGACCACTAAGTTCATTTTGAAGAATAAGCAGACCGGTGAGATTTCTCAGCGGATCGAACCGTGAGTATGCGGCTTTGCAGGCTTAAGTAAACCACCTTTTGCAAGGTTGAAGCTGGACTGATGAATTAGGTTGAAGCCAATTCTTTGTGACGAAACCTACCCGAAGCGAAATAGGATTTTGCATCAATCGCCACGGCTAATACAAGCACGAAGCGCAATCGCGTGAACCTGCGGCGAAGAACCACT
>JAYJMJ010075397.1:0-19726 GCA_036873875.1 Laminaria ephemera | reverse complement strand
CGTGGTTGGCGGAACCGTCGACACGGGAATCGGGGCCATGCTTGTGGTTGCGGGGCTTCTGGTTGCGGGGCTTGTGGTTGCGGGGCTCGCAGCGATTACTTCATCGACGTCGGAAGGTTCGACGGGTGGAGCACTAAGAAGCGGGTTGTCCCGTCCGCCGAGGTAGCCAAGGGTCATGGTGATCACGGCAATTGCCACCAACACCACGATGGCGGTTGGTTCGTAACGAGACCGCGGCTTGCGCTCTGGCTGTACGATTCGGCGCCGCGCTTCAGCGGTCGCTGGGTCTCGTCGTAGCTCCACGACGCGCCCAGTTTCGTTCCAGAAATCGTCACCCATACGGACAGTCTGGCAAATACCACCGCTGGTGGCCAAGACGCCACCAAATGTGAGTCACCGGAAGGTGGTCGGCGCAGCCGGTGTTTGCTCGGAAGCTACGGGTCGACGGGGTTGCCCTCTTCATCGACATAACCCTTGCCCGGAATCCAGGTTGGAGCAGCTGGCTTCGCTACGGGCGACTGGGGTCGTTCGAATCCAGAGGGCTGAGCGGGGCTCGTCTCGGAGGGCTCGGCATAGCCGACGCCAGGTACCCATTCGCCGGGTTCCTCCGGCGGCGTGCGCTTCGCTGCAGGCGGATTTTGCTGTGGCGCCTGTTGAGGTTGTGGTGCCTGCGGCTGCTGTTGCGGCTGTTGTTGAACCGGCCGAGGGTTCTCCACAGGCCTGTGGGTAACCGGAGTTTGCGGCGGGCCGGCAACATAGCGGGGAGTGATCTGGCCCGGGGGAGCGACATAGATCGGCGCAGGCTTTGGCCCATCGTTGGCTCCTTGCCGGCGCATAAGGACCCCGCCGCCATCGGTGCGCTGGGTTGAAGCTTTCGACCCGTCGGGCCACAGCGCCGAGACCACCACGAGCGCGAGACCGCAGCCAGCCAACACCATCGCCGGCATTAACATTTGCCCAAAGAACGCGTCGACGAGCGCACCGGCAATTGCGGCTTGCCCGCTGAAATACTGCGTGGCCACCCAAGGCAGCCCGATGTTGAGAACCAACCAGATCGCCGAAGAACCGAGTGCCCAGATACCTGCGCGGCGAAGCACCGCGGCGCGGTTCTTCGCCGTGAGTAAAGCGAGAGCAACGCCTGCGGCTGCGATGAGTGCCATCAGCGGAGCAGCCCGTTGCAGCCACCGCCGAAACCCGCCCAGGTTTGGGATCTGGTCGGTCGGCAGGTCGATAACTAAGCCGGGACCATCGGGCACGAGTTCGGGGCCACCAGGAACTCCCGACAGAGCACCATCGCGGATATCGCCTGCGGCAGCACCCACGTCGAGGCTCGTTGGTGGCTCGGCCTCGCCGAGGAAGGCCTGATGCGCTTGCACAAAAGCGTCGCGGATGAGGAGCGCGACAACGGGATTCTGCAGAGCAACCCCCGCACCAGATTCCAGTTGCTCATCGCTCACCGGAACCTCTGACGGGATTTGGCTACCCACCGCCCCAGCGATGCTCTCGCGGAGCTGTTGTTGGACCAGCTCGTCCTCGAGAAGGGTGTCGGCGATCCGTTCTGAGCGTCCGGGGTCAAGGACGGTATTGAGCATCCCGAAGGCGCTCCACGCCAACGACGCAACCAACAAAGAGGGACCGAGGATCGCGGCAGCCAACATACGACGCATAACGCCATCTGAGCGGAAACCAGCCAACCTCGGCAAGTCGCTGCGAAACTCCAGTAGATTGGGGGGAACGCTTCGCTGTGAAGCGGTAAGAAGTTGTTTCAAGGAGACCCCCCACATGAACTTCACTCGAATTCTCGGAAGCCTGCTCGGTAGCGTCGGCGGTGGCGCCGTCGGCGGAATGCTCGGCGGCCGCACTGGCCGGATGATCGGCAGCATGGCGGGCTCTATGCTCGCTGGGCGTGGCGCACGCGGAATGGGCAGCAAGCTCGGCGGCCTCGGCAACCTGATGGGCGGCAAAGACGACGACGATCGCTCCGACGCCGACGATCTCGATGACGACCAGGCCGAAGTTCTCATCAAAGCAATGGTGAACTCGGCCAAGTCCGATGGCGAAGTAAGCAAAGAAGAAGTCGACAACATCATCGAACAACTCGGCGAACTCGAAGCCGAAGAAGAGGACTACCTCCGCAAAGAGCTCGATGGTCCCTTTATCGACCCAAGTGCGTTTGCCCGATCGGTGCCAAGCGAACTCGCCGCGCAGGCATATGCCGTCTCGCTTATGGCAATCGAGGTCGACAACCAAGATGAGATCAACTACCTACGCGACCTCGCTGGTGGCCTCGGTCTCGACGACGACACCGTCGATTCGATCCACGGTGAACTCGGCGTAAGCCTCTAACCTGCCGCAACGGCAATAGGCGATCAGAGACGTGGACGTAGGGGGACTTCGATGACACTGCTGATCAAGGGCGGCACAGTCGTTTCGGCGACTGGTGCCGACCTGGCTGAGGTACTCGTCGACGGTGAGATCATCGTTGGCGTGCTTCAGCCGGGATCCGACGTTGCAGAAGCCGCCGAGCGAGGTGCGGAGCGGGTGCTTGACGCTACCGACCGCTACGTGATTCCCGGAGGGGTCGACGTCCATACCCATATGTCGCTGCCGTTTGGCTCTGACGGCATCGTTGCCTCCGATGATTTCGAAACCGGCACCCGCGCCGCGGCGTGGGGCGGCACCACCACCATCATCGATTTTGCCCAGCAGTCGGTGGGGGACAACGTTCGTGAGGCCTTTGACGCTCGCCTCGCCGAAGCCGAAGGCCAATGCGCCATCGACTACGGGCTCCACATGGTTATTGGCGACGTGAACCCAACGTCGTTGAAAGAGATGGACATTCTCGTCGACGAGGGCGTCTCGAGTTTCAAGCTGTTCATGGCCTATCCGGGCGTGCTCATGTCCAACGACGGACAGATCCTCCAGGCGATGCAGCAGGTCGCAGGGAACGGCGGGCTTCTTATGATGCACGCCGAGAACGGGCTGGCCATCGATGTGCTCGCCCAACAGGCAGTGGAGCGCGGTGACACCAACCCGGTCACCCATGGTTATGTTCGCCGCGCGGAGCTCGAAAGCGAAGCGACCCACCGCGCTATTCAGCTCGCCAAAGTCGGTGCTGCTCCGCTGTACATCGTGCACCTCTCGGCCACTGAAGCACTCGAACAAGTGGCGATTGCCCGCAACAAAGGCGCCAACGTCTTCGCCGAAACGTGCCCGCAGTACCTGTACTTCACACTTGAGGACCATCTCGACCAGGGAGCCGAAGGCGCAAAGTACGTGTGCTCAACACCGCTCCGTTCGAAGCATGATCATCACCAGGCCGACCTTTGGACCGGCCTTCGCACGAACGACCTGAGTGTTGTGTCCACCGATCACTGCCCGTTTTGTCTGAAAGAGAAGAACCTGGGCGCCGATGATTTCCGGGCGATCCCCAATGGTATTGGTGGCGTCGAACATCGAATGGACATGATCTATCAGGGCGTCACCCAAGGCGAGATTTCGCTTGCCCGATGGGTGGAACTGTGTTCGACCACTCCGGCTCGCATGATGGGCTTGTATCCACGAAAGGGTGTCATTGCGCCGGGCGCAGACGCCGACATCGTGCTTTACAACCCCAACCACTCGTGGACCATCAGCGTCGAGAACCATCACATGAACCTCGACTACTCCTCCTACGAAGGAATCACCGTTCCCGGCAAGGTCGAAACGGTACTCTCACGGGGTCGCGTGATCGTCGAGAACGACGCGTATTTAGGGGCCAAAGGCGATGGCCAGTTCCTCAAGCGTGGCCTCAGCAGCTACCTGATCTAATTACCCTCTCTTTTCACGCTCTCCCTTTACTCGTTTCCCTCGTTTCACGCTCTCCCTTCACCCTCTACTCCCTTTACTCGTTTCACTCGTTTCCCTCTTTTCTTTAGCAACAGGAACAACCATTACTCATGAAGTCGATTCACCACCTCATCGACGGCGTCACTGCGCCTTCCACCTCCGGCAACACCACGGCAGTATTTAATCCGGCCACGGGAATGCAATCGGCAGCACTCGACCTCGCGACGGTGGAAGAGGTCGATGCAGCCGTTGCATCGGCACGAGCCGCATTCGAGGAATGGAGCGTCACCTCCATCGCTCGCCGAACGAAGCTCATGTTCAACTTCCGGAACCTGATCGCCGAGAACGCCGACGAGATCGCAGCGCTGCTTACCGCAGAGCACGGCAAGGTCCTTTCCGACTCGGCTGGCGAGATTGCCCGAGGTATCGAGAACATCGAGTACGCGTGCAGCATCGCCGAAGACCTGCGGGGCGCCTACAACGAGTCAGCGTCCAGCGGCGTCGACGTTTACACCGTTCGCAAACCGCTTGGTGTGGTTGCCGGCATTACTCCCTTCAACTTCCCGATGATGGTGCCGCTCTGGATGATCCCGAACGCGATCGCCGCCGGGAATACCTTCATCCTCAAGCCGTCTGAGCGCGACCCTTCCGCACCACTACGTATGGCCGAACTGTTCCAAGAGGCCGGTTTCCCGCCCGGAGTTCTTAACGTCGTCCAGGGCGACAAGGTCGCCGTCGACCGTCTTCTTGAGCATCCCGATGTGAAGGCTGCGAGTTTCGTCGGCTCGACGCCGATCGCCAAGTACGTCCAAGAGCGGGCGACCGTCCACAGCAAACGAGTGCAGGCGCTCGGCGGCGCCAAGAACCATATGGTGGTGCTGCCCGACGCCGATATCGGTCTCGCCGCCGACTCTGCGGTCTCGGCCGCTTATGGGTCGGCCGGAGAACGCTGCATGGCCATCTCGGTCATCGCCGCGGTCGGCGACGTCGCCGAGCCACTGATCGAAGCAATACAAGAACGTATGGCAAAGCTCACGATTGGTGACGGCACCGACCCAGCCTCGGAGATGGGCCCGCTCATCACCCGGGAGTCTCGCGACCGCGTTGCCGGCTACATCGCCTCGGCGGTAGAGCAGGGAGCCAACGTCGTCGTCGACGGACGCGATCAACAGTTCGAGGGTGACGGCTACTTCATTGGTGTGAGCCTCATCGACAACGTCACTACCGACATGGATTGCTACCGCGACGAAATCTTTGGGCCAGTGCTGTGTGTCGTGCGATGCGACAGCTACCAGGACGGCGTCGACCTCATCAAGAACAACCAATGGGGCAATGGCGCGGCGATCTTTACCCAGAACGGTGGGGCCGCCCGCAAGTTCCAGGACGATGCCGATGCCGGCATGGTCGGCATCAACGTGCCGGTTCCGGTACCTGTCGGCTACCACTCGTTCGGTGGCTGGAAAGATTCGCTCTTCGGCGATACCACGATGTACGGCCCCGAGGGCGTGCGCTTCTATACCAAGGCCAAGGTCATCACCAGCCGGTGGCCGGACCCGGCAACAAGCCAGGTCGATCTCGGTTTCCCCACCAACAGCTAGCCATACACCGAAGAGCCGTACCGTCGAAGCGCCCTACCTCGAAGATCGGGTGGCTAGCGGGGAGCTCCATCGACGTTGTTCTCTTTGTCGATCGCCCAAAGGTTCTTGCTGGTTTGGGTGGCGAGCACCAGGAGCGCTGCGAGATTGAGCGCCACGATGACCGGAACACCCCAGCTAAAGACCTCGGTGCCGATGAAGAACACCACGGTGTTCAGCGCGATATAACCAATACGAATCTCGGTTGGACCAATGCCGTAGTACGCGATCTGGAACTGGTTGGTTGCGGCGAAGGAAAGAAACGACACCGCCATCGTCGCGCACGTGACCAGCAGCAAGATGAGGAAGAGAAACTCGAGCCACTTGGCCTGCACCAAGAACGAGTAGGCGATAACGATCGACCCAGCGAAGATCAGGTCGAGCAGGTGATCCATAAAGAACCCCCACTTCACGAGCCCCTGCTTGCGGAACTTACCGAGTGAGCCGTCGAACGAGTCGGTGAGCCACTGCAGAAACACCATTACCGAGACGCCGTGAAGCCACGCCAAGTCATCGGCAGCGAGCCAACCGAACAGAACCGTGAGGGCCGACCACAGCAGCGTCAGCGCTGTGAGGTGGTGGCTAAGAATCGGCTTGGGGATCTTCGGAATACCCCAGTCGATGAACTTGCGCTCGGCGGGGCCGAGAAACGACTGGCCTGTCTTCTTGTCGCCTGCGAATCCGTCTTTCGGCCTGTCGTCGACCATCTCTCAGCTCTCCGGCCGGGGCTCCGTCGCCCGCTGGCCTGCGTGTTTCGAACCCTACCGCCGGTATTCGAAGGCGCCGCGTTCGGTGTACCCGCCGATGGGGCGGCGAGTGCCACGGATGTCCTGACGATCGATTCGTTTGGCCCAGAAGTTGGAGCCCCGTTTGGTTGGCGAGGCCAGCGCGAAGTTGCCGCGAGCGGGGTTGACGAACTTAACCGACGCGTTTGTAACCGACCCTTTGCCGAGCGGGTGAGGCCCCTCGGCCCAGCGCAGGCCCGGGTAGAGGTAGAAGTCCCGTTGGGCCGGTCCCTGGAAACTGTTGTGGTGTTCCTCGAGCGTGTTGTCGCCAATGTTGTTCCGGAAGAACGCCATCACGCCGCGTCCTGCGAGCTTCGGGTTGATCACGGCGACGTTGTTGACGACCTTGACGTTCTGGGAGGTCTCGTTAAACGTTCCGGCCACGCTGATCTCGGCATGAGCCCAACTGTCGTAGGGCACGAAGCCCGACAGAAGCGAGGCCATGTTGTGGTAGGCGGTGTTGTTGATGATGTGCACCCGGATGCCGCCGTTCGGCGCACCATGAATGCCACGTCCGCCGTTGTTGTACACAACGTTGTTGGCCACCAGTGTGCGTCCATCGAAGGCGCCCGGGCCATCGTCGCGGAACACGTGGCGGAAATCGTCGAGGATGATGCCGTTGCCATCGGTGGCGGTGCGCTTGGCCGGATCGGCGTTGGTTCGTGGCGAGGTCACCCGGTTCTCGTTGTGGTGAGAACGGTTGCCGGCGATTTCGATTTGATAGAAGCCCTTCTTGTCGCCGATGGACCGATCGGGCTGAAAGACCGAGATTCCGGACCCTTGCTCACCGCTCCAGAAGGAGTTGTGATGCACATCGTTTCCAACGATCTCGATGTTGTTGGAGTGGTTTGCCGCAATACCGCCGCTGGAGAAATGGCGAACCTCGTTGTTGGCGATTCGCACGTGGTGCGAGTTGACGACGGAGACGCCAACTTTGGTTTGTTCGGTCCGGTTGTTGCCGCGGGCTACGCCGAAGATCTCAAAGTCACAGATCTGAATGTAATCAGCGTCGATCTGCACGCCGGCGAAGCCGGTTGCGCGAATACGCGGATTGAAGCCCTTGGCGGCACGAACAGTGATCCAGTTGCGGTCGGAGCCGCTTGTTCCTCCGAGCATCTGGATAGGGCCGAGCACCCGATTGGTGGCCACTTGGATGTCATCGCCAGCCTGCCGGGAATCGACAGCATTCTTTAGCTCAGCCTTCGTGCGAACCACGATGTCGCGCCCGGGAGAGCGCGGTGCGCAGCTATAGGCGCCTTTCGAGGTGTCGGCGAGACCGGCAGTCTCGTCTAGGGAGGTGTCTTCTAGGGATGTGTCCTCGAAGAGACTGTTGTCAGGGGGGAGGTCTTCGGTGGCCTCTGCAGAACCTGGAACCACGGCTAGAAGGGTGGACGCGCAGAGGGCAAGGAAAACGACAATACGTAGTACTCGTTGCATGGCATGGACATCGTACACCTCGACTCCCGATAGATTCCGACGGGTGTCGAAAGCCGTTCAACCCATCCGTGCCAGTCGCATCTCTCGGCTTCTTGCCGTCTTGGTGCTAGCGCTGGTCGCCGCGGCCTGCTCATCGTCTTCGGATCTCGCCGAGAACTCCGCCACAGGAACAACGCCGCTGTCGACATCGGTGCCAACAACAGAGGCACCCGCGGCTCCGTCAACGACGAACCCCGCACCTGCCTCCACCGCAGCCCCAGCGACGACGGTTCCGCTTCCTGCGGTCACTACCGGAGCGCAACGACTTGTGGATTCCAACTTCGAGGCACTCGAAGGGCAGCGGGTCGGTCTCATCGCGAACCAGGCATCGCTTGTACGCGACGGTCATCTCATCGATGCGCTCGCACAAGCCGACAACGTCGACCTCGTCACGATCTTCGCTCCGGAACACGGCGTGCGAGGCAAGGGTGGGGCGGGCGAAGAGATCGGCGACACCACCGACTTTCGCTCGGGAACCCCCATCGTCAGCTTGTACAGCGACATCCGTCAACCGACCGCCGAACACCTGGCCGAGATCGATGTCTTGGTCTATGACCTGCAGGACGCTGGCGCCCGGTTCTACACCTATATCTCCACCATGGGACTCGCGATGCAGGCCGCGGCCGAAAGCGGTACTCGGTTCCTCGTGCTGGACCGACCAAATCCGGTGGGTGGGGGAGCGTCCAGCGGCGTTCGCCTCGAGGAGCAGCACCTATCGTTCATCGGGCAGTACCCGATTCCGGCCGCATACGGGCTCACCGCTGCCGAGCTAGCGATGGCCATTAAGGACCAGAGCTGGCTCGACGGTCTTGAACCGCTCGAGCTCGATCTGATCGTTATGGATGGCTGGGACCGGTCGATGCTTTGGCCCGACACCGGATTGACATGGATCCCGCCGAGTTCTGGTTTGGTGAGCTTCGAGTCGTCGCTCGCGTATCCGGGTTCGGTGCTCTTCGAAGCGACCGAGCTGAGTTACGGCGGCGGCAGTGAGGAACCCTTCTACCGATTCGGCGCGGAGTGGGCCGATGCCGATTTGCTCGCGGATGCGCTGAATAGCAAGGGTCTTTCCGGCGTCACGTTTGAGCCGGTGGTGTACACCCCGGAGAAACTCCCCAGGAACGTTTCCGAACCACGGCTTTCGGGCGAACGTCTCGAAGGCGTGCTTCTGGTATTCGACGATCCTTATGCGTTCGATGCGGTCGCCACTACGTTGCATGTGCTCACGGAGTTCCAAACCCAAGCCAGCGCTCAGGGACTCGGCTCGATCATCGATCGGCCAGCAGCGTTCAGGTTGCTCTCGGGTACGTCATCGCTTGGGCCTCAGATCGAAGCCGGCACGTCGGTCGATGAGATTCTCTCGACATGGCAGGCGAGCGCCGAGGAGTTCGACGCGCTGCGCGAGCCCTACCTGCTCTACCCCTAATTTTCAGGGCCCCAAGCGAAGAGCTACCAGCTGCCGCCTCCACCGCCTCCGCCACCACCGCCGCCTCCACCGCCACTAAATCCGCCTCCGCCACCGCCGCCCTTTGATTCGTTGGCGACAGAACCGCTGACTCTTCCACCGAGGTAGATGCCGCGGGTGGCGTAGTAGTGGCCGGTGGGATCGTTGCGCCCTGCCGAGGATCGCTCCACGGCCTTTGACCAGTTGTCAATCTCGTCGAGGGCGATGGCCCAGGCGGTGTAGTCGCGGAGCAGGCCATGCTCGGCGGCCCAATCGGCGTGGTGCGCTTCAGACTCGGCGAGGAATTGGCGAAAGGATTCGACCTTGAGCCATTCGGCCGACCCGACCGGGGTGCGGACTCGAAGCTCCCAACCACGAATGGCTGCCGCGATTCCCGCACCGAGGATTGCTCCAGCCAGCAGTACTAGTGGGAGGAAACCAGTTCCGACCCGCCCAGCGAGGACTGCGGCCACGATGAGAACGATGAGTCCGGCGATGAGCGCAATGGTGCCAAGAAGCCGGACCACGTCGCGCTGAGTGTCGTAGCGCTGCTTCCACAAGGGTGAGTGGTCGGCGAAGTGCTGCTGCTTCTTTTCGAGTGCGTGCATCGCCACGCGGAAACCTTTGTCCGGTGTCCCCAGCTTGATGCTGTTACTCCGACTGAAGATGGCGTCGAGGTACTGGTCGCTGGTGCGGCCGGGAAGTTCAGTGATCGTTTCCATACGGTCGCCGCTTATCTCGATCTGGCCGTCGATCGCTTTCTGAATGAGCCAAGCAACCTGGTGTTCCGGGCGCGGTCGTTCCTTGTCGATCACGCCCCCTTGCCAGGGCTGAAGATTGGCGGGAGGCACGAATTCGATGGTTGCGAGTTCGGCGAGCTCGGCAGCGTCGAGACGAATGACGGGTCGCCCGTCCTCCTCGCCGTAGTTCGAAGGACCGTACGCAGCATCGGCAGCGCCTCCCGCCCACACCAGTTCGCGTCCCCGGCGACGGATGAACGCCGACACCGGAGGAACGAGCGCCGCGAAGCCGAGCAGGCTTGCCCCGGCGACAGCCAATAGTCCGGCGCTCGGATCCTCGCCTGAGCGGTTGGGAAACGAAGGCGCCGGTGCGAGGGGAACAACATCGCCTCGGTTGGCAATGATGCGAAGCGTGTCGCCGACCCGGCGTTCTTCAACGTTGAGTCCGCTGAACCCATTCGCTGTCACTCGGATATGGCCGGGCTGAACCGTCTCAATGATGCAATCCACCTCCTCGTCGGTGTTGAAGCCATTGACGCAGCGGGGCGACAGGAGTTCGTAAGGTGCTCTGATGTGGGCCTCGACGTCCTGAATAGTCACCGCCCAGCCTGGTCCGACAGCGATCCAGTCGACCGTGTTGTCGAAGGTGAGCGTGTCGATCCGGTACCCGATGTCATACAGATGGCGCCCCCGGTGCGTGATACCGGGGTCCCCGATGCAGATCCGGGCCCAGGACTCGTTGAGAACGAAACTGGCACGACGATCGTTGCAGCGGCGTGGGTCAGTAGCTGGTTCGATGATGAAGTCGCCTACAGCGGTAGGCGCTTGCACGTCGACGGAGGCTTCATTGAGAAGCGGGACGTCGCGATAGATTCCGCGTCGTTCGGCTGACCCGAAGTCGTATTCGATCCGCTCAGAGATTGCCGCCGAGCCCGATGAATCGAGCTCGGCCGACATCCAGAAATGGGCCATCCGTTCGGTGTCACCAGCGATACTGGCGATCCCTGCGGCAAAGCTCAGCACGGCGGCGAGGCCGATGAGCATGATGTAGTTCAACCGACGTCGCTGTCCCGCTTCCACATCGTCAGCGTAGTAGGGCGGCAAGAACCGACCGTGCCTTTGGCGATGCCGGAGCGTCCATGGCACCATCGGCGAGGCGGCACTACAACTACTCGTTCGAAGCGTCGCAGCTTCGCTACCCCCACCCAGCACGAAGTTGACACCGAAAGATGGGCAAAGTTTTTTGCCCTAGCTGTCAACCGAATCGCTGCGCCCGGAGTCTCAGTAAGGGCGGGCCCGATTTGGGACCGTCTCTCAACCATGGCATCGCAAGATCGCGGTGCCGCTGCGTCGGCGATGGCGCACAACCTTCCTGGAGGTCTCGTGAGGAAACTCATGATTCTCATTTTGGCCGTTCTTACGGCGGCGGCGACTTCGTTGGGCGGCGGTCAAATCGCTGCTTCAGCGCAAGACAGCGGGCCGGCGACAGCACGAACTGCGTCTGGCGACTTCCTCGCTACGTATGCAGAGCTTGCGGCAACGTCGGGGCCGCTCAGCGCTGCCGACTTGGCCCGATTGGGTCCTGACCCGAGACTCTCATGGACGGTCGGCCGAACCGCCATGGAAAAGGCACTCTGGATTTCGCTCTCTCAGCGTGTCGGCACAGACACTGGTCCGGGCACGGTCAACGCTGCGGAGCCTGAGGCGAGCTACATCGAGATCGAAGGCGCGGACCTGGGTGGCAACGACGATCCATTTGCCGCCGAGTTCATAACCGGCGTTGGTACAGCCAACGACCAACTCGCCAAAGGGCGAATTCTCGGGGCGATGAACACTCCAGAGGTTGAACCGGCTCCTGTTGTTGGAGCTTCGGTCGAAGATGACGGAGCAATTCAGCTGGCCAACCAGGTAACCGTTGCGTCCGGCGAAGTCGTTCGCGTGACGGGCGTGATTGGCGACAACCCCGACTACATCGCTGACTTCGACTACTTCTCTGTTGGACCACTCTTAGAAGGGCAGATCCTCAACGCCCGAACCGACACCACCGAATCACTTGTGGTTCCGGATACCGGCCTTGTCATCTTTGACGCAAACGGCGAGTTCTGGGACTTCAACGACAACGCTGGCGCCACAGGCGACTCGGCTCTGAGTTTCCAGATCCCCTTCGACGGGGAGTTCTTCGTCCTCGTAACCAGCTGCTGCGCCCTTCCCGCAGATCCCTTTGATCCCGCATCGGGTGACAGTCCCAACGAACCAGGCGAGTACGCCCTTGAGCTCGGCGTGGACGCTGGCGACGTAGCCGCCGACATCGATTTCTATGCAATCGATCTCCAGCTGGGCGACGTTATTAGTGCCGGCAGCGCCGGTTCGGTCACCGAGATGACCATTCTCGCTCCGGACTTCAACACCGGTATGGGCACCGAGTTCAGTGCGTCGGGCGGCTACCCCTACGAGTCCTCGCTCCGTCACCAAGGTGCGGTTGGCGTCGATCACGTCGCAGCAGCAGCAGGAACCCACTTCCTCGCTGTCGCAAGCTCCACCGGCGGCGAGTACCAGGTCGAACTTCGGGTTCGTAAGCCCGGGCTCTCTGCATTCGGCGGCAAGCAGACCCAGACACTCTTTCTTGACTTCGACGGAGCCACGATGGACACCCGTGGATGGGCAGGTCCATTTGGCGACAACGCAAAGATCACTGGTCTCGACGACTTCATGTTCCGTTGGGGCTTCACCCCAGCGGACTCCGACGCTCTCATCGACTTGGTCGTTGCGACCACCAAGGAGAACCTGTCCGATGACTTGAAGCGGCACGGCCTCAACGGCGACCGCGATTCGTCGGGCCGGGGCGGCCAGCATGATGTGGTGATTCTCAACAGCCGTGATCATGCTGATCCGTGGGGCAACCCCAACGTGTCGCGTGTGGTCGTCGGCGGGTCGATGTCCGAACTCGGCATCCAGACCATCGGTATCGCCGAGAGTATCGACGTCGGAAACCTGAAAGCCGAGGAGTCAGCAATCGTCCTGCTCGACCTTCTGAGCGCTCCAGCTTCGGATCCGAACTCTCTCAATAGCTTTGCGATCGCCGAGGGGGCCTCCAAACTCGAGATGGTCGGTAAGGCTCTCGGAAACGTCGTCGCTCACGAGGCCGGTCACTTCTTCGGCGGTTGGCACACGACCACCGAGAACGAGATCCATAGCGTCATGGATGAAGGCGGCAGCATTGCTGCGCTCGCCGAAGTTGGCGACGATCAGGTGTACGGCACCAACGACGATACTGATCTTGACTTCGTCATCGACGAGTTCAGTTACTTCGAAGGCTTCTTTGGTCTCGAAGATCCAATTGCTCGGATGTCGTTTGCTCTCGCCACCGGTAAGCGGGGCGCTGGCACAGCAGCAGAGTGCACCATCGTTGGAACACCTGGCGACGATGTCCTGAAGGGCACCTCTGGCGACGATGTCATCTGCGGCCTCGGCGGCAATGACACCATCAACGGTGGACCCGGTAACGACATCATTCGCGGCGGTTCCGGCGACGACACAATCTTTGGTGACAACGGTCGAGACACCTTGTTCGGTGGTAAAGGCAACGACACCATCGATGGCGGAAAGGGTCAGGATCGCCTTCTTGGCGGGAAAGGCCGGGACGCGCTTGACGGAGGTCCGGGCAACGACACCGTCAAAGGTGGGCCGGGCAACGACTCGGCAGTCGAGGATCCTCGCGACCGAATCACCAAGGGCATCTAGGCGTCAACACCCAAAGTGGTGGAATCGGTAAGACGTCCTACCCAAGGACGTTGAAACCATCTATGGTTGGGGGCACGGGCTTTTCCGCCCGTGTTCCCAGCCTATGCCCCCCAACTCCCCCCAGATGTCGCCAGCATCCACCATCCCCGAATCGCTCGTGGGCGCGCCCGCTCCACGTTTGCGTGCTGCGATTGTCACGTTCCGTGGTTACGAGATGCACGCTCGGCGCGAGTCCGAAGCACTCCTCGAAGCCGGCTATGACGTTGACCTCTTGTGTCTTCGTAGGCCTGGCCAGGACCGCTCCGAGGAATCGACCTTTGGTTCGGGCCGAGCAAGCCGGAAACTGCGGTTCACCCGCTTCTCGATTCCGAAAACACGAGATTCGCTGCTCCGATACGCACTGTCGTATGTGCAGTGGTTCTTGTCGGCAGCACTCGTACTTACCGGCCGGCACCTCCGACGTCGCTACGACGTCATCCAGATCACGAGCCTTCCCGATCATCAAGTCTTTGCGGCGCTGATTCCGAAGTTGCTTGGGGCACGAGTGGTGTTGTTCTGCAAGGAACCAGCAAGTGCATTGTTTGGCACGTTGTATGGATCGCCCAAACTCACCCGAACGATGGCTTGGCTCGAACTCCGGTCCATCGCCTTTGCCGATCTCACCTTCGCAGTCACCGAACAGCACAAGGCGTTCTATGTGAGCCGCGGCGCCGACCCCGACAAGATTCAGGTGGTGGTCAACTCCACCCCGAAGAGCGCTCTCAGCCCTCGGCTTGACGCTCCCGAACTCACCGCTACCGATACGGTCACCATGATCTGCCCCGGCACCATCGAGGAGCGATGGGGCCACGAGTGTGTGGTCCGTGCGCTTGCCCGTGCTCGCACTGTTGTTCCTGGCCTCCGTCTCGTAATTAGCGGCGAAGGCTCCTACGAGCCGGCGCTCAAGCGGCTCGTGGAAAAGCTCGGAATTGCCGATCATGTCGATTTCGAGGGTTGGGTCACGCTCGAGCGACTACAAACCATCTTTGAAGAAGCCGACATCGGCATCGTCGCTCAAAGCGAATCCAACTATTCGAACCTGGTCCACACCGGCAAAATGTACGAGTACATGATGTTTGGATTGCCAATCGTCGCCAGCCGCCTCGAGGCCACTGTTGAGTACTTTGACGATGACAAGGTCGTGTACTTCGACCCGGACAATGTCGAAGATCTTGCCGACGTGATGATCGACCTCGCCCAGGATCCCGAGCTTCGGCATCGTATGGCGAAATCGGCCCAAGTGGCGTTTGAGCCGTTCCGCTGGGACGAGCAACGAAACCTGTACGTCGACGCGATTCAAGGTCGTTAGCCGCTAGACGTGTGATCGTGCGGCGCCAACTACGCTTGCATTCATGTCCAGCCAGCCGCCGAGGAATCAAACCGTCGTGCCTCGCGACAAGTATGGCAAGGGTGGTTCAGACGGGGCCAGCGATGCTTCGCCTGTGCAGGCACGAATCGCCGACGCAAAGCGACGGCTCGCTGCGTTCCGCGCCCAGCGGCTAGCAGGTGACGATGGCGCGGGCCAAGGGACACCGAAGGCACCAACCACACCGAAGACTATGGCCGACTACCGCGCCGAGGGTTTGGTCGAGAACTTCGCCACGGTGGGTACCGGGCTTGAGATTGGTCCCTCCCACAACCCGATCACCGCAAAGTCCGACGGCTACGACGTTCGAATTCTCGATCACCTGTCGCAATCGGGTCTTCGCAAGAAGTATGCGGATCATGGTGTGAACCTTGAGGCGATCGAGGAGGTCGACTACATCTGGAAGGGTGAGTCATATGTCGACTTGGTGGGGGAGCAGCGGTTCGATTGGATCATCGCCAGCCATGTCATCGAACACGTCCCGGACTTGGTGCGGTTCGTCAACGATTGCGTCGACATCCTCCGGCCGGGAGGAACCTTGGCGTTGGTGGTCCCCGATATGCGTTATTGCTTCGATGCACTGCGCCCGCCCACGAGTCTGGGCGAACTCATCGATAGTCACTTTGCTGGCCGTACCGCTCCGAGCCCCGGCCAGGTGGCCGACTTCTATCTGAATCTTGCGAGCCGGGGTGAGAAGACGTCGTGGCACGAGAATGATTCGTCTCCGTGGGGCCGCGAGGGAAAGGTCGACGATGCGCTCCGCTTTACGCAACAAGCCATCGACGGTCGGGCCCACGATGTGCATGTCTGGCGATTCACCCCCAGTTCATTCCGCCTCCAATTGGCGCAACTAGGACTCTTGGGATTGGTTGAGGCCGAGGAGTCCTTTACCCGCACCGGCCCGATTGGTGAGTTCTATGTGGGTCTCACGGCAACAACATCCAACTCAGTCCCGCCAACCGAACAAGCACTGCTGGAGTTGGCCGTCGCTGCGCGGTCCGAGCTCGCCGATCCAGCTGCGCTCTAGGCCAATTGATGACTGACGAAGACGACACGGAAATTCAGGCACTCGATCGCGAGCAGCTGCTCGAGGCAACGACTCTCCTTCGTGGGATCGCGGCCAACAAGGATCTCTTACGCACTTTGAGCGTCGAGGAGCGGACAGCGTTGCTGAACGCGGCGGGCGACGTATTCTGCGCCGATCCCGATGAACGCCGGCGCCGCCAGAAGGCGCGCCGGAAGCAGCGACGGGCCGACAAACTCAAAGCCGACGAAGACGTGCTTGGAGCGACTGGTATTCGGGTGCTGCGCGACAAGCAGGTCTTTACCACTCCCAACGTTTTTGCCCCCACAGAATTTGCCCAACAGGACCAGACCGATCCGTTGTTTCGGGAGGTCATCGAGAAGCAGCACTGTTATGTCTGTAAAGCCAAGTACACGGCAGTGCACCACTTCTACGACCAGCTCTGCCCCGAGTGCGCCGACTTCAACTACGCGAAGCGGGGTGAGCTCGCGGACCTATCGGGACAGGTAGTGCTCCTCACCGGCGGCCGAGTAAAGATCGGCTACCAGACGGGCATCAAGATGCTCCGGTGCGGCGCCGACCTGATCGTCCTGACCAGATTCCCCCGCGACGCTGCAGCCCGGTACGCCGCCGAGGATGACTTCGCCGATTGGGGGCATCGACTCGAGGTGTTCGGAGTCGACCTTCGCCATACACCAAGCGTCGAAGCGTTCGCCCAGCACGTTCTGTCGACCAGAACGCGCCTTGACGCAATCATCAACAATGCTTGCCAGACGGTTCGTCGCCCACCCGACTTCTATCAGCACATGATGGCCGAGGAATCGAAGGCGGCGGCCGAACTCGATGGGTCGACGCTGGCATTGGTTGGGGCCTACGAGGGGCTTCGCACCTACAACATGTTGCCTGGGTCTGGTACCGAGCTGCTGAGCGCCGATGTGTCTGGCGGGTTGCCGAGCTCGGCGGATCTGTCGCAGATCCCGCTGTTGCCCGATGAGCTCGAGGCGCAAGCCGACCTCTTCCCACAGGGACAACTCGATCAAGATCTCCAACAGGTCGATCTCCGCAACAGCAACTCTTGGCGGCTACTTCTGCACGAAGTATCGACGGTGGAGATGCTGGAAACGCAGCTCGTGAACGCGGTTGCACCCTTTGTATTGAATGCGCGTTTGAAGCCTCTGATGGAGCAAACGCCTGGCACCCACAAACACGTCGTAAACGTTTCGGCCGTCGAGGGCCAGTTCTATCGCCGGTACAAGACCACCAAACATCCCCACACCAACATGGCCAAGGCCGCGCTGAATATGATGACCCGGACCTCAGCCACCGACTATCTGTCGTCTGGTATCAACATGAACAGTGTGGATACCGGGTGGGTGAGCGATGAGGACCCGGTGGCCATCGCCGAGGCGAAGACAGCGGAACATCGTTTTCATCCGCCGCTCGACATTGTCGATGGCGCTGCTCGGATTGTTGACCCCATTATCGGTGGCGCCAATACCGGAACCCATGTGTCGGGCCAGTTTCTGAAGGACTACCGGCCGACCGATTGGTAACGGGGGGCGGCCGCTATTCGGTAGCGTCGAGGACTTCGTCGATCTCGGATGGGCCGCGGGTTTTTGACGTTTCGGGGCTAAAGCCCATGAGTGGCCACCATGTGGTCCGCTCCGTTCCGTGTCGCAGGTCCCAGCCGTCGACCCACGTGCCGTCGATGTTTCCGGCCTTTCGCGAGGCAAAGAGCCACCACAGAATCACTGCTGTGCCGAGAGCGAGGGCACCGAATCCCAGGCCGGTGCTCGTGCCAATCGCTCCGAGAGCAACGAGAAGAGTCAAACCCGCGATCACGGCAAACGTGCCGAATGCGATGGTTTGACGGTTCTTTTGAAGCTGTTCGCTCGTGTATTGCGCCATAACCTATTCTAGCGCGGTAGCCAGACGGGCGAGAAAGACATTTTGACCCTTGACCAGCAATTTTGGTGCTTCGTCGAGCGCTACCCATGCAGCTCGGTCGATCTCGGGTACCTCGATCATCTTCCCTGAGCGGGGCGGCCATTCCAGCGAAAACGTGTTGCTTACTGCGGCCTCGGCATCGAAGTCGGCCTCGCGGGCAAAGATGGTGATGGTCTTGCGGCCCGATTTCGTCGAACCGAGTTCGATGGCTGGGCCAGAGGGGGCGGGCGAGCCCATCTCTTCGGCGAATTCACGCTCCGCGACGGCAAGGGCGTCAGTCTCACCGGTGTCGTGAAGCCCCTTTGGTATGGACCATGAGTGTTCGGTCTTTCGTGACCAGTAGGGGCCGCCCATATGGCCGATAAGCACCTCGATGCCGGCGGTCGCCCCGTTGGGGTAGCGGTAGAGGAGAAGACCCGAACTCTGTGCTGGCATAACCCACCCTTCGTAGCACCCGCATGGCAGGCTCGCTTGGTATGACCTTCTTCGAGTCGCTCGCCAAGCCTGACTGGATTCCTCCAGACTGGGCGTTTCCTGCGGCATGGTTCACGCTGTGGACTCTCCAAGCGGTGGCGCTTCTTGTGCTGCTTTCGAGTGAGCGACCCGGCCGGGCGATGGCCGTTGGTCTCCTTGGGGCGCAATTTGTCACCGCTGTGCTTTGGCAGGCTGCGGTCTTTGGTCCCGGTCGGCTGACTCTTGCTGCCTGGTGGCTTGTCGTGGTGTTGGTGCTCGTGGTCGCTGCGACCCTTGCGGCCGCTCGGGTTTCGCTTGCGGCCGGAGCACTCATCGCTCCCACTATTCTTTGGGTGTCGGTAGCCACCGCATTGGGCTTTTCGCTTCTTCGGCTTAACCCTGGCGCGTAAGGTTCGGTCCCGCTCTCTTGAAACCATGAAACACCATGGTTGCGCTTATGTTATTAAGTGTTACTATGCATACTCATGGTTGCATTACAAAGCCGGATCGAAACCGAGGCACACGACTGGGATCTTGGCGCCCCCACGCTCATGTCGCGTGCGCAACGACGCCAACATAGCGGCCGGTATGAGTCGGCCATTGTGGCAACCTTGGCCGGCTGCGACGATCTCAACGTATCGTCAGAAACCCTGGCCATGGCCGACGATGCCTCAGCTGCCATTGTTCGATTCGATGCGGACTCGGCCAAGATCCTCCCGTTCTCTGCGCTCCTCCTCCGGTCTGAATCCGCAGCTTCAAGCCAGATCGAAAACCTCACCGCGTCGGCCCGGGCCATCGCGCTCGCCGAACTCGATGCTGGCCGATCAAAAAATGCCCGCATCATCGTGGCCAACACCCGAGCAATGGAGGCCGCGATAGCGCTCGCCGACAATCTCGACGCCGAGGCAATCCTCAACACACACGCGGCGTTGCTCGAGGACTCGGCCCCAAACATTGTCGGGCATTGGCGAGATCAACAGGTCTGGATTGGCGGATCCCCGTTCGGCCCGCACCTTGCCGACTTCGTGCCGCCGCACCACTCGCGAGTGGCCAAGGCCATGGACGACCTTGTGACGTTCATGCAGCACGATCACTTTGCTGTCCTCGCCCATGTGGCGATTGCTCACGCCCAGTTCGAGACGATTCACCCGTTTCCGGACGGCAACGGCCGAACCGGTCGCGCCATCATGCATGCCATGTTGCGGGCAAAGGGCCTCACCGAGAACGTGACGATTCCCGTTTCAGCCGGACT